>JAQIVZ010002193.1:0-23011 GCA_034700945.1 Arrhopalites spinosus
TATCATACCCAAAGTTTTGAGTACAAGTACCAGTATGGGTACCAGTACCAAAAATTAGTACCCATTCGGAGCACTATACATAATGCACAACCTATTATTTTCTATAGCTCTATATAGAGCATTAGAGTGATGTATGATAAAAAAATGACATTGAAATTCAACGGCCCTGGACTCTCATAATGTAAATGTATACCTAACTTTTCTGTGTATTTAAACTTGAATATTTTTTTTGAGAGATAAATACACCTCGTGGTTCATTGTAGAGAGAGAGAGAGAGAGAGAGAGAGAGAGAGAATGACCAAAGCTTATCACATAATTTATCTATATTCAGTATTCACTAATGACTAATTCAGCATCTTGAAAAACTCGCGAATATGAGACAGCAAATTATATGGAGAATATATTATTCTGGATCGTTTTATTTTCTAAACTATTCTACAGGTACAAAGTGATTCAAGTAAATATTAGAAAAAAAGAATAAAATTAATAATAATTTTTTTAATATCTTGTAATCCCAAAAACACTGGAACAATCGACGGGTCTTGAATTTCGAGAATTACGGGAGCAAGAATGAATGACATATTCCAAACATTTTTGTTTATTTGCTTTTGCAAAGTGATAACTGTAGGCTTCGAATGGTCGTAAAAATCTGTGGAGAGATAGGGAAATATTTTTTTGTAGATAATTATGAATAATAATTAATGATAATGCAGTCTAATTTATTTTTTCTGGGAATATTTACCTGTTGGTATAATTCTTGACATTTTTTCCTGGATAACCACATCTGGAATAAAAGACGGAGATGGAGTAGTAATATGGAACACAACGAGCTCCGTCATAACATTTCAGAGTATTGGTCAATGTCAAAGTGTCGGCTTCGTAGCCCGTCTTGAGACAACGAATGGACAGTCCGTCGGGTCGACATTCACTGCTACTACCACTACTTGTACTGGCATTGACCGAAATTCGGGTTTGACCTTCCACTAGTCCAAATTGACTAGTCAAAAATGTTAAAATAAATGATAGGGCAAGCGCTGTCCACAGTCCTGGTATCCAGTTTCTTGTTTGTGGCTGAAGAAAATAAATAATTAAATTAATTGGGAACAGTTTTCTTAATTAGAATCAAAGTAAACGTCAAAATTTTGACTCGAAAACAACAAAACTATATCATAATTCTAGGTCAATTAATATATTTTTGGCAATGGGGAATATTTTTAACTTTTATTTCGAGGACATTCCCAAATATTAAATAATTTTATCAAAAAAACTAAAAAATAACTTACGAACATGATGAATCAAGATGTAAAGTGGCACAATTAAATTAAAAAAAAAGATGCAAAAGTTTTGCACTCTCAATTTTTATGTTGACGAGACTTTTAATGAAAAAAAATGAAGACTGAGGGAAATTCTACAGTGGTAATGTGATTTAATGACAAAATTAATTAAATTAAATGGGAATATGGAAATGTACAACTTGACGTTGGCAAAAAAAAAAGTCCATGAACTAAAACCAGAAGTAAAAGATTGCACAAATGTCAAGGGTGCCGAAATAGTTTTAAAATGCTCATTTACATTAAAATAATATTTAAAACAAGTAAAAGGCAAGATATAGAAGGAGAAAAAAAACATGTACAAGTTCACATCAAAACTAAATGACCTGACAAGTCAAAATATCAGCTATAGAGATCATTCATTCCTCATCCTCATCTGTCTCTTGGAAAATTGACAACGTCATCTCTAATTTTGTATAATAAATTCAATATTGCACAATTTAGTTTTAATAACTACACACTGTAACTAACTTTCTTAAATAGTAATGATGCACACAAATTAATCAAAACAATTTGTATCTCTTCAATACAAAAATTGGAGCTCAAATCTTTTTATTTATCCTTCATGATTTTTACTCTCTACTATCTTTCTCATATAAACAAAATGGGAAAAGGAAAAAGGTGAAAATTATGAAATGATATTCACTAAAAAACATAAACAAGGATAAGGAGATTGACCTCCAAGTTAATTCAAACAAATATTTTGTTTTTGTCAACACAAAACTCTTGTATAAAATGTCCATCCCAAAATGTCAAAGGTTATTCTTTAATACATATTTTCATGTTATATGGGACATATCAAAAAACTATTTTTTTGCTTTTTAATCAAAACAAAATTCCACAGTCTACAATCTTTCAATAATGATGGCGATGCCCGGTCAAAAAATTATAAGTAACGGCGACACTGTCAATCAAATATGACAAAATTTCAATTTCATTATTGTTCAATAAAGGAATGGCCTCATTGAGGAGAAAAAAGGATAAACCGGAAGATAACTTTCAAAATTTTGGAATTAGGACAAAAAACATCTGTTAAATAAACATTTAAATAAAAACATTTTCCATAATTATGTCACACTTTCTCTCTCTGTATGAATACAATTTAAATTCTAACTTTTACTATAAAAGCCTCAGTCGGATCTCAACTAAAAAGTCTCATATTTCATTTTACAAGTTAGAAATAATCAATTTTGAAGAAAAAAAATGAAGATCAGAGTGACCTGTACTCACCTGGTGATTTTAATCACATTTTTGACCACACTAGTCACTTGTCAAGAGGAAGGATCACCACCGTCAAATTGTACAAGATTTTACAGATCTATTCAGAGATCCGGTGGGTTCATCTCCGGTCAATTAACAATTCCCATGTCATCTCTTAGAGAAGAGTCATTGTCACTGTCCATGGGATATAAATTGCAGCTTAAATTCAGTAGAGCCATTAGAGCTGTCCAGGTAAATTAATTAATTATGATTTTGTCTAAAAAATTGTCATAATGTTATTCAACAAATAAAATCTCTCTATAGGCTAGGCAAGTCATTGGAAGGGACATGGGGACTACCCACAGGGAATTTATGATTGACACAACAGCCAAAGAAGGGAAGCTAAAAGTGAACACAATGCTGCATCTTCGTAATGTATGGGGCCCCCCTGCTACCGTCACTAGAATTGTATTTAATTCTAATGTCTTGTGCGGAGGTAAAAGCCTACTTGTATTTAATTATTGTTAATAAAATTTAATTATTTTCTAATTTCTTCTTAAGCTCCCTTGTCACAAACGGAAGCCAACGAGTCAATTATTGTCAATTCAGTGACCAAAACTACCACACCGTCCACATCCACAACCACTCAAAAATCTTATGAAAAATATAAACCTGAACCTTTGGATCAAGATTATTATTAAAAAATAATTTTTGTCTTAGCTACTATCATGTCACTCGTTAAAAATAAATAAATTGAACTGCTTACTTTACAAACTCAAGTTTGAACAACTTTCTTGACCTATGACCTACGCTACGCAGCTACCGCATACCAGGCTACCTGAATTCTTGATTTCAAGTACAAAATGTCCCTAAAATTTCGGGAATGGACGGAAAAATAGCGTCCAACGATGACTTGTATAGTAACCCATCACCAAAAAGTAACTTGAGTTCATCAAGAAATCCAGGTGAGGAAAGAGTAGACAGAGTCCATTGGACAACAACAAAAACAAAAGAAACAGAACAAGTAGAAAAAGGAGGGGAAGTTCCCTCAAAGTTTCAAAATGAGCCCCAAGAACCCACTGACAAAGAAATGTTTGATTATAGTGGACAGACAATAAGAGATTCCAATGACTCTAAAAATTTTATATACTCTGGCATCTCCTTGTCATCATCCAAAAGAAAGTTGCAAAAAACAAAAGAAAAATGTTTCAACCCCTGTTACTGTTGCCCATGTGGAAATTTACGTATTTGGTGTTTTGTCGTCTCTGTATTTGAGATTGTGAGTTTCTAAAATTAAAAAATAAAACTAAAAAACTATTTTTTCTTCCTATTGACATATTTGAAATAGATAATCTTTTTCATATTGATGACAATCACAACTCCCCTTGCAATTAGAGCTGACGAGAGAATGGGACACCAAAAAGGTGGACCGGATGACATTGAGATTTATAATAAAAATAATACACAATATAAATATGCCTTTCAAAATATGAGGGACTTGTGTAAGCATTCCAAAATACTTGTCACCCATAAAACTCATAAAATCTATAATTAAAGTTTGTGTTAACTAATTAAATATATTTTGCAGATTATTATTACGTAATGATGAGTGTCTGTTCTGGAATATCTGTCATTCTTGCCCTGGTTTTGATGGCTGCTAGTGGCTGGGTAAAGAATCGAAAAATACTCAATAATGTGTCAATTAACTTAATTATTAATTTGTATAGGGTTACAAATACTTGTGTCTGGTATACGCTATCTTGAAACCTGGACCACTCATAGCTATACCTGCCTACGTTTTTTCCAAGGGAAGTGCGAGAATTCACTCTGAGTTTGGCTACTATCTTTTATTCTGGATACCCGAGATTTTTTTTATTGTTTGTTCTATTGCACTATTCCTTCAATTTCGGGCTGGCGAGTACAGTTTAACTAGAGTCACACCAACAGACTTTTATATATCTGAGTCAGAGTCGACTCATCGAGTTACTTTGGTGGAAAGAATTGTTGAAAATCCTGACAATGAGAAGACACATGAAATTAAATCGAAAACAGAAGTCAAAGGATAGAGACAAACAAAAATTGTTGAGCCTATATAATATAAATGATGATTATTAATTATTGTGTACTTACTCATTGTGTCATAAATTATTCAAAGAGAAAGCATTTTATTTGCTCATTCTAGTATTATACTTTTTTTTCAAGTTAAATAAATAAAATATTGATTCATTCATGTCATAGAAAAAGTGGGTAATATGGTTCATCCATTACATGGACAATTAATGTAATGGGACAATTAAATAAAAAAATTATATTACTTACGATTAGTCACATTTATATTCACGAACAAACACAAAAAAACAAACAAACAATCAAACTCCTAGCATTGCGGAATTATCTTTTTCACTTTCTTCTAAATTTCGGATTTGTTCACGTAAGAAAAGAATCCGTTGTTCCTGTAACGTCGCTTGAATGTCAGTGAGTCGAACAAGACTTCGAGCCATTTTCAATTCTGTTGATACTTTAGATAATTGAATTGCACTAGCGGCTAGCATCTCCTCCCCCATTTTTGTTGCCTGTATTAAAATTAATACATTATTTAAATTACTTGATAATTACTTGGCACATATTTATTTTTAAAAAAAAGTTTGAGACTTGCCTGCCGTTCTGCAGCATCTCCAGGTAAATTTTTAACATGAGCAACGAGATCTTCACGATAATAAAGTGCCAAAGAAGAAGGTAATGGAGCTAAAGCAGAAGTTTCCGTTTCCGACCCTAGTCCCGATGATAGTCTTCCCATTGAATTAACACCCATACTAGCTTCACCGCTGTCTTCTGTATAAAAATACAAATAAAATACACGTAACAAATAATATTAGAAATCGAATTTAAAAGCAATAACAAAACATATGTATTTTTTAAATAATAATAATATTATTATAATTTTAATCTTATTTAAGATTATGTATTTCTTACGTCTCTCTGGAGTTCCATCCTTGTCCCAGGGACTTTGTGATCTATCATCTCTTAAATGGGATCTAGATCTCTCATGATCTCTTGACTCTCTATCTCGTTCTCTAGGTCGACCTCTGTCCCTCGAGTCTCCTTGATCTCTATTTCTATTATTTTCTCGGTCTCTCCCTAGTCGATCTCTTATACCATTTCGGTGACTTTTCTCTTCTCTATCCCGATTATCTCGATCTCTCATGTCACGGTCCCTGTCTCTCATATCACGATCTCTCATATCTCTTTCCCTTTCCCGATCTCTATTGTCTCGATCTCTATCCCTATTATCTCTGTCTCTATTTAAATCATTTAATGAAATATTATGTTGAGAGGTGCTCGTGATTCCTCCACCTGGACCAGAAATAGAACTTGATTTAACAGATAAAGGAGAATTTGAATTTTCAGGGGAAATGTCCATGTCTTCTGAATTAAGGTCTTCAGATTGTTTCCGACTATCACGCATTCCACCATGGACAACAGATGAGTGACGACTGGAAGAAGGAGTGGCTTCCGGTGGAGCAATTCTACCTAATCCACTAACAGCGTGATGACCATAAGTTGATGAACTATGATGACGATCATGACCATAAGGATCGTAATGTTGAGAGGGATGACGTTGTTGTTGTTGCTGTTGTTGGGAAGTTTGCTATACAATTTTTTCAAAAAAAAGAGAAAAAAAGACGTACAATGCTAACATTTTATAATAATTCACAATAAT
Organism: Arrhopalites spinosus; assembly: GCA_034700945.1. Classification (NCBI taxonomy): domain Eukaryota; kingdom Metazoa; phylum Arthropoda; class Collembola; order Symphypleona; family Arrhopalitidae; genus Arrhopalites; species Arrhopalites spinosus. The sequence continues at coordinate 6,253 of JAQIVZ010002193.1, forward strand.
TTATATAAAGAACTTTAAGGATATATTTGTTTAGGCATCAATATATTTTTATATTAAAATTAAATACCTGTTGACTTTGTTGTTGTTGTTGTTGATACTGATTAACTCTTTGATGACTACCACCATGACTGTGCTGCTGCTGTTGTTGTTGCTGATGGTGTGTATGCGTTGAATGTTGTAAATGATGAGATTGTGATGCTGATTGGGAATGAGGATGATGTCCGTAAGAGGAAGTTGATGATGAAAAATTATTTGTATTATTTGCATTCTCTCTCATTTGTTGCATATTACTACTATACCACTCTCTTTGTTGCTCAATCACTCTTTCTCTCTCCGATTGTTGTTGATGAATTGCTGCTGAATTATGAGATGAGGCAGATGAGGAGGATGACTGATTTTGTTGATGAGCCTGTTGATGGGATGGAGGTTTTGAACTACTTGAAGGTTGGTTTGGCACCGGTCCATACCTAAATTTAAAAATTATTATGAACAAAGTAAAATAAAGAAATTTATGATAACATGATGATTATAATTTAACTACTACTTTACCTCTTCTCATAGTCTAGCCATTCTCTCGGCTTTTCCCATTGTGATGCATGGGTATTTACATTATAATAATATTCCTTTCCTGATGAACTTATGTGTCGAACCCAGTCCCCCACTTTTCCTTTCTGTAAAATGAAAAAGAATGAGAAAATACCCCACAAACATTTAGCAATTTAGCGGTTATTGTCCCTAAGAAAAATTAAATTAGAGATGAAGGCAAAGAAACATTGCAACACAGTGAAATATTAACTATAAACTTACAGATTTAGAACTGACATCCTGTTTGGCTTTTTTAGGGTCTACCTTTGACGACATTATGCTTTGTACAAATATAATAAAATAATTAAGTCTCAAAATCTAAAATCCAAAAAAAATTGACAAGCCAAAGTTCGGCGAATTCAGACCATCCCTCTAAATCAAGGACTCCTACGCTCATAAATATTCATGGGAAGCATTCAATAAAAAAAAACTTTACCCCAGTCAAAAACAAGCAAGGCCTCTTTATAAAGACTTTTATTTATCATCCATGAAATTAAATTACAACAACTTATTTGATATAAAAATAGATAAATAGATATACAAGTAATTTCATTTATAAATAATTTGAATAATTTTGCTCTGTAGTCTTTTTATAAAAGTGGGGGGCCACATCTTGCAACCACTCTGGTTTAATCACAGTTAAGTCTCTAACATGAACTTGATGAGTATGAATGATTTCATTAAAAAGAATCCATTGTGGTTGTGGAAGAGTGTAGAGAACACTAGTGGGATGAATATACACTTTCTCATCTCCTCGAACCGTATGGTAAGTCCCAGAAAAATGAAGATAAATTGCATTTGGGAAAAGACCACTTGTAATACATTTTAGGATTGGTTCAATTTCATCTCCACAAGAAATAATGGGAATATTAAATCTTTGAAGCATTTTACTAATTTGTACTCTCAACTCTTGAGCTCTCTTCAATCTTTTATAGTGGAGGAAATGTTGATTACAAAATTGTTTACTAGCACCATGAGATACAAATGCTTTGTTAACATTTAACAAGGTTATCAAATCACCCTCAGCCACTTCAAATTTTCTTCTCTCAACTCGAGCTCTTTGAGCGGCTTGTCCTCCATAAGGAGTTTGAAAGACAGATTCTACTTGGAGCATGGCAATAATTGTCACAATTTCTTCCGAGCATCCAAATTCTTCTGAACTTAACAACATTTTGGAAAATGTTGGTGGTAAAGGGAATTCAGCCATTTGCTCACCAATTGGTTTGGTTAGATTTCCAGCTTTGTCAATGGCACTCAGAGCGTAGAGTAATTCAACAGCACAAACAAGATTCTTTGCTGGTGGGGGGGAGGGGAAATTAAAATGGACTATATCATCAATACCCAATGCCTTCAATTGAAGTACAGTTAAAGCTAAGTCACTTCTTTGAATCTCTGGAGGAGCACATGTGGATAATTTTTCATACTCTGACTCTGGATATAAACGATATACTTTGCCAATTTGAGTTCTGCCAGCCCGTCCAGCTATTAAAAAGAAGAAAAAAATTACGAATTGTGTAAATGCATAGTAAATTGATAATAAAAAGTTGAAAAATTAAAGTGATGTTGATACCAAAAAAGCATATGATGAAATATAAAAAACAAACAAACCTCGCTGTGTGGCACTTGCTTTTGATGTAGGAACAACAACTAGAGCATCTGTAAATGTCTCTGAATTGAACCATCTCATTTTGACAAAACCACAGTCGATGACATAGACAATCCCCGGGATGGTGATGGATGTTTCAGCAATATTTGTTGCAAACACAATTTTTCTTAATTAAAAAGTAAAGTTTTTAGGTTTTTTTTATTATTTAATTTTAATATTATATGTTTTGAATTTATAAGTATTGTAATACTTACCTTGTTCCTCTAGGAGTATGTTGAAAAACTTTAAGTTGATCCCGTGGAGGTAATGATCCATACATGGGTAGAATCAGCATTTGTAATTTGTCCCTCATGACACCACTACCATTGAATCGAGAGGAATGTTGGGTCATCATAGTGACAGCCTTGTCGACTTCTTCTTGACCAGTGAGGAATACAAGAATGTCACCCCTGTCAGTGTTCTCTTCTTCATGAATTTTGACTGCAGTGTCCACACTCTCTTTTACATACTCTGGAACATGGTCATTAGAGTAATAAATTTCAATGGGATGAGTTCGTCCAGACACACTCAAAATGACTGATGTATCTTTTTTGTGTGTTTTACTTCCTTTTTCTTTCAAGTTGAAAAATTTCTGTAATTCTTCAGCGTCCACAGTGGCCGATGAGACTACGAGCTTAAGATCTTTTCTTTTTTTCATAACCTTTCTTAAAAGACCCATAAGAATATCACTATTCAGCGTTCTCTCGTGAATTTCATCCAACATGAGAACACAGCTGTAAAAATAAAGAAATTATATATTTGCAAATCAACCATATCATAAGGGGTCATAATAAATAAATTCTAATATTCAAGTATACATCAAACTGTACTACTTACTATTGCCGTAATAACGGATCACCCATCATTTCCCGAATTAAAAGGCCTTCCGTCATAAATTTTATACGGGTATGTTGAGGACTAAACTTTTCATCGAAACGAATTGAATATCCTACTTCCTGTCCAAGAACTGTACCCGTTTCATCAGCAACTCTCGATGCTAGAGCTAATAAAGACATAATAAAGACATAAATAATTTAAGTACTTGCAGATTAAGTAGTCAGTAGGGGTCCACCACTCCTATCGTACCAAGCCTCGTATGGTATGTTTCCGTAGCAATTCGTAACTTTTAATATGATTTTTTCACGAATTTTCACGAATTTCTATAGAAACATGCCATACGAGGCTTGTTACGAGTCGAGTGGTGGACCCCTAATAATGTCATGAGGATTGTGCATTTATGAAATTTGAACATTTGAATCTTACTTGTTGCTGCAACTCTTCTTGGTTGAGAAACGCCAACTAAACATAAATCAAAACGTATTTATTTACTTGTTCATTGAAAAGAATGTTATATTATGATTAAAAAGATATGTACCAATTTTTCCATCTGATGTCCATCCGGCTTCAAGTAAGTATTGTGGAATTTGTGTAGATTTGCCACATCCGGTCTCACCAACCAAAACAAGAGTTTGATATTTCTCGAGGAGGTAAATTATATGAGAACGATGTTTTGCTACGGGTAATCTTTCCCGTTGTTGTTGAAGAGATAAAGAGATCTGTAATTAAATTTTAAAAAATGCACAAATACCATTAAAATGTTCCTTGCATTTGTATTGTACATAAGTAAGTGTAATTCTTAATTAAATTAACCAAAACTTACATTAGGATTAAAGATGAAAGTAGTTCCACTTGTCGTGTCAATATCCGGTTTATCTTCTTCCCAACTAACATCATCCGAAGGTTTTAGAAATTTTAATTTCGGTGGTCCTCCGTCTTGCATACTTTGACGAGACATTTTCTACAAAATAAATTAGTGATATATTAAAAATAAATATTTGATGCAATTGTCAAAATATAAAATGCAATTTTAATAAAAGAAACGGTGTGTTTACCTGTCTTTAAAGTACACAAATTGATGGACTAATAAAAAATTCACGCAAAAATGAAAATTACGTTATTCCCGGTTCACTATGTACGTAAACGCACATTGATACACATACATACTTGTGTATGTCTTATCTCGGTATCACAAATATCAATAAAAGTCATGACTCACAAGTCATCAGATCTCAATTTCCAGCTTCATGATTCTTGGACAACCTTATTCTCTGGGTCGTGAAAGGTGGGTAAATTGTATTTAAATTTACTGTAGAATAAAGTGTAAAATTTTGTGTGTAATTAGAAAAACTCTAACCCGGTTAAAATTCTAATGTCGAACTTAGAATCTTAAACTTTAAGTGGATGTACATAATAAAATAGGCCTTTCTTACATTGGAGAGCCAATTAACTATAATTTGACAGTGAATTGCTAATGCGTGCTAACTGTATTTAATTAATTAAATTCTCTTATTTTTTTAGGGATTCTCAACAAGACTCGAATGATTATTTATTACAAGAAACATTTTTGATATTTAAATACAAGACTTTTACTGAACTGTCAAGTGCAATTTTTTGTGACGCAACTTTGTAAATGTAAGTTAATTCAACTATTCAAACAATAGTATATTGTTAATTAATGATAACAACAATAATTAATTTGTACTTTTAAAATATGGTTTTTTAGATTTTTCTCGTCTATGCTACTATAACTCTAGTACAACAAGAAGTGAAGATTTAAATCAGTATTATTATTTTTAAACCAAGTAAGTTGAGATGTGGGGAGGAATATAAGTATTCTAATGTATGTAACAATTTTCATGAAGAGACTTTAATTTTACTTTTATGTTTTGCTGATTTCACAGTTCGAGTCATTGTATATAGCCCACACGATTACCGTTTCTGATTAATCGGTCGGTTTATTCGCTTTACATTACAAAGGTCAGTTGTCAAAATAAATTCGTGAGATTATGTTATTCAAGATAAACAATCATTTCTCATGATTCATACAACAGAGTGAATGAAGGACCGGTAAACGACCAGAAACGAGAATGACGTCCGACACGACCGTGTACAATGCAACCACGACACAACTGAATATAATTAACAATTCTGGCTGGAGAAAACGATTCATCCTCATTTGTGGTCTCCTCCTCCTCTTTATTGGACTTCTTATGACAGTAGTTTTTAGTTTCAGTCACTACACACACACTCCGCCCGAACACTCACACGCTGAAGGTACAATTTAATTAAAAAATTTGTATACTCAGGAATCTCTGTTTCAATGTCAAGATAAAATTCTTTACTATATCTCTTTTTTTATGTACAGATAGTGCAACAGGAGCTGATGCTGAAGATATCAAACATGACGAGAACTGGGTTGTCTTCATATTTGGTCTGATACTTGCTTTTCTCGGATTAATCGTCCTAATTGTGTATTTTCTGTACAATCGTCGACTCTCAACGTCCAGTGGTCTCATAATCCTTCCCAAACCAAAACAAAGGTACGGGAGTAAATTTTACAAGATTGTCCAGAAATATTGCATAATAAAGTTCAATTAAATAATTTTTTAATCTTTTTCAGAATCTTGGTTGTGGAACAAAATACGAGTACCACCACAAATGAAGAAAAAGCAGAATTGATGAGAAATGAATTGAAAAATGAGTAAGTGTGACTTCTCGCTGCTTATACCATAATCTTAATAATTGCATCTTTATTTTGTTTTTATTGATTTCTGCACGTACATTTTCTCATTGAATGAGACTCATTTATATCATTCAGTTTTGATAATTAATTCGGTTTGAAATTTGACATTTGTGAATTTTTCATTTTGATTCTAACCATTCCCAGCTGTGGTATTGTGGACCCCAGAATTGTCCTGCACCCGTGAAAAAATCTAACAGCCTGAATCTGATAATTATTCAAGTGTGTGAAACTAACTAAGTTTTATTATTACCTAATAATATTTTTATTCTTTAAACATTTAAGTTTTATATTTAAAAAAATCTACAGTATATTATAAAATAATTATTGTGATGAACTTTTAGAAAAGAGAGATGTATTGAAAAATCCATACCCCTTCAAAATCAAAACCATTATAAACCTCGTAATTTTAACCAACACGGCTACGGCCGTCAACCACAACAACGACCCCTTCCCATTAATAGCCAATGGGCTCCTTGTCCAATTGCCACGCTTGACGAATTTGACTGTTCATTGCGGTCCTCAATGAATTCTGTTTGGTTAGTATGGAGAAAAACAAATGATTTTATATTTATGAAACTTTTTAATCAAAAGAATTCTTTTTTAAAATCCCCTTTTTTCTGGTTACAGGTCTCAACATGTGCATCAACAAATGAATGACTGTCGAGATGATGATGACGAAGTGGATTCCAATGAAGATGGATATTCCTTTCAGTCTGTTGTCTTGCCGTGAAATATATTGCTACTTTATTATATACAATGATATTATTCTGGTAACATAATTACAAATTACTATTCTTGCATGCTTTAACTCGTACCAATATTTACCAAAGGGGTGACACAATGTATGTCAGTCACTAATCATGTCATATTGTCGTCCTTGTCGTTCTTACAATATAAATAAGCTAAGCTATACGTACATATGATATTGATATATTCAATTATAAAATTTATAAATGTGCATCAAGTCACTGCTAATTTATTAAAAATTATTTATCTTCATGTTCGCAAACTAAAATACCAAAAGACTTGTTCATTATATTATTCCTGCATTTTAATTACATTTAAATTATTAATCCGCTTCGACGTCTCCGGCATTTTATAGGGATGAGTCGTTGAGTTTCTTGTTCAATTTTGCATTCACTTCATGCCACCATCGTCGAAATCTGCACAATTTTTCAGTTTCTTCAGGGGCACAAAGAATATCAATTTTCTCCATCATGAGGTCATCCAAGCCCAATTGTGCCCAAGCGTGAGTAAAACATGAACGGGTGACTAAAAATATTCATTAAAGCTAATCTTTTCATCACATCCCTTTTTAGTCAAAGTATGCAGTTAATTTAGTTAACTTGGTTTGAATTCTTTTCACCTTTACAAATTATAAATTATGCAAAAGATATTTTTTATAGACGTAGACGTGAGACACGAAGGAAATATTTTGCCAATCATTTTTCCAGCTGACTTTATTTTTAATTTATTTGTATTTGAACAAAAATTATTTATGAAGTAATTTGCATTTTATACATGAAACTTTTTCACATTACAATGAACAATAAACTGAGATGATGCAAATACCTTGTCGACAACACTTAACTGAACAATAATAATTAATAACATTAACTGGTAAACTGAATACATTTGAGTGACAGAGAATAGCGTACTCTGTATAGAAAAAATGAAGAATGGAAAGACTTGAATTTAAATTAAATTTTAATTCTAAACAGTCGTCAGTTATATCTATAAAAGTTACTAAAAACTTTATACAACTTCCTGCCACTAATTAATTACAAATTACTAAATTACAGCAAAAGTTGTTGCCAGAACACAGAAAGAGAGAGATAGGTAGAGAGCTTAATTGTACTTCTACAGTAAAGAACTAACTATTTTGTACATAACAATTTCAATTAAGGTACTTACATGATTATTAATCATTGATTAAGTATTAGGCGAGAGGGAGACTGCCTGATCACAGAACAAAAAGAGCCCTCAAACAATTGAAGAAACAAAAAAATTTAGGAAAATACAGATACAAATACAAATACAAACAATTCAAAGGGCCAAGTTGGACATTGCCTCCCTAATCATGTCCACATGTTCCCTAGTCAGTCTCAAATTGAATTCGGAATGAAAATCATTTAATTGTCTTAACAAAGTCAATTTGCCCAAAAGTTTTGGGTACAACCATTTCCCTCCCTCCAGGCCATAACGCCAATTGACATAATTTTTGAGAAGTCTTAAATATTTGTCTTGAACTTGAGTCACCTGCTCTCCAGCTGTCAGGCCATTCCCAATCTTCTCTCGATCTGGACAAAACAGAACAATATTTGTCAAAATGGCAATCGTGGATTCATCCACTTGGAGCCCTTGAATGTCCTTCAAATTAAAAAAAATTAAATTAAATTAAAAAATATTGTTACAGTTAATAAATAATTAAAGTCTACATTGATTGAGAATAATAATTATTATCAATTATTGATAATAATGTTTTAATTGAGACTCACCATAATGAATTCAAGATGTAAATTATAGAGATCAGGTGAAACTAGTCTTCGCATTTCTTCCAGTTGAAGAATGGGGAAGTCTTGATCACAGTAATTCATTTGGCTACTAATACTTTCAGAGTTAGTTGAAGAGCTGTCAACAGCCGCAACATTATTGGGTAGTCTGAGAGACCATTGTTGACTAGGAAAATTGTAATGAATGGCTGAACGCAGCATACAAATCTCAAGAGCACCTCCCTTCATGAGAATCCATTGATCTCCAATGGGAAGTGTATTAAATTCTGATTGACCCTGATAAAAGAAGACGAGACGTCGAACCATTGTTGTGAACAATTCAATTATTTCAATGGACCCTTTTGGCACTGGCAATTGTTGTTGTGGACTAGCTACACTTGGATTGGGTGTTTGGGGATGATTTCTATAAGGGAAATTATTGTACGAAGCATGAAACTTTCGGACTAGTAAGTCAATCTCAGATTTTTCTTCCATGGTCAATGATTCTGTCACTTGCTGTTCTCTTGCTTCCGGTTCAGGAGATTCCATTTCCTCCTCGAGTTGACGAAGACGTTCCAATTCTTGTCTTCTCTCTTGTTTCCTGCAATTAATTAAATATATTTTATTTTAAAATTAATTTTTTATTTCATCACTCATAAGATTACTCTTTTTTAAATTAAATATTAAAAAAATTACCTTTTCTGGACCATTGCCCGCTCCGCATCATTCATGACCCAATTGGTCTCCATTCCAATGTCGAGACACTTTTGAAACCTGCAATGTTGACAAGATTTCCTCGTATTCATATTCATTGGACATTGCCCTCCTCCCTTGGTACAGACGAACATGGGGTAAGCGTGATTTTGAACGGAACGTCGAAAAAATGCTTTACATGAGTCACATGAATGAGCTCCAAAATGCATTGATTTACTGAGATCACCACAAACGTTGCATTTCTGCACAAAAAGAGACACAAAAACATCAAAATTTTGTAGAATTCTCCATAAAAATCCTAATTTCAGTATTGCTGGAGCCATGAGGTTAATTAACAATTAATAACTGTCAATTATTTAATTGACAATGATAATTATTTAGCATTATACCTTTTGCACTGTTGTTGTCGGTCTTGTCCACCGATTTGCCCCAGGACTTCTCCCTTGAGGAAGATCACGAGCTGCAGCGGAGGTAGAAGGTCGAGAAGATGACGAAGAAGAAGTTGAAGGTCGTGGTATACCACTTTGGTCAGTATTATTGGTTGACATTTCTAATATTTGAATTATATGTACAATATAAATAAATACAAAAGTTGTCAAAAAAAATGTCTATTTTTTTTCTCAATTCAATGAGTCTCTGATTGATTGTGATTATAAATACTTGAAAGTTACACGCGCGTCCCTAGTCCTTGATTGTCAAGTAGTGATAAATCACTTGAGAGAGAGAGAGAGAGATGAATTAATAAAAAATATTGACGAGGGAGACACAATATAATTATTATTATTTACGATATGATAAGTCAAGGAGAGAGAGAGAGCAAATACAAATTAAAATGTAAATAAAAATACTAAACGTCTCTCTCACTATCTAACCGACAACTGACAACTCAACTGACCCCTCACCAGTCAAATGGAACAAGATGAATGACAATATTGAAAGTTATAAAGGTTAGAAAAATATGTAAAAAAAAGTTGTGCTCCACGTTCCAAAGGACCCCATCAACCTTCTCCTTTTACCTAAACGAGTCAAAAACTTTGGTTTTCCAAGTATTGAGTGTTATTTTTAAATAATCAAATGTTACAAGAGAGGTGAACTTTGTAGTCCCCTTTTTTACATACTGACACATGATACTCTACTACTGTACACACATACAGCAATAATATCACGTTATAATGCATACACATTTTGTAACATGTAAAAGATCATCGAGTCCGTCATTATATCGGTCTGGTTCTGATTAGTACCTTGATCATCAAGGCTTCATGCATACTCGTACATTATTTTATATTCCAGCATAATATTATTTTTTTCAACTTATATATCTCTCTCCTATGACTTATAAATAGAATGACGTCAAACTGGAAAGCCAATTTATTTGTCATTGTCTCTTCTTCAACTACAAACAATTCCTAAAGTTGAACCCCCCACTCGTGGGGACAGTTAAAAGTTGTTATCGTTATCATCCCACGTGGACCTTTTTCAGAATCAGTGCAATGTATCTACAGAGTACAGAGACTGATTACAGGAAAAATAATTCTCTCTCTCTCTCTCTCTCTCTCTCTGTCCCGTTCCAAAGCCTCTTCCTAATTATGTTGGAGTAAAACAAATTATTTTTTGTTATCAGGGAACTTTCCTACATTTACATTTCATGTCTGGTCAAGTTTGTGGAGAAAACTTTGTGTCATGTTCCATTTTACTCTTTTTTTTGAGGGTCACAAGAGAGAAAAGTTTTTTTTTTGGGAAAAATTCATTCAGAAAGATGGGCATTGGGCCCATCTTTCCCCAACTATGAACTACAGTTGGGGAAAAGAGGAAAGTAATTGAAAAATAAAGAGAATAAAAATGTTGAATGCTATTTCATTTGTAATTGAATGGCTATAGGAAATTTACATGAAAAGAAATCAATCTTTTGTCTGAAATATACATGACTCTGCATGTTTCTCCAGAGGCTTTTAGAATTAATGAAGAAGAACGGTATACTTATAATAATATTATATTTGTCTATACTTAAATATATATAACATGTGGGTTTGGACATTGGAAAGATAAACATGGAAATGTTCATGATAAAAATGGACACAATACCACAATGTGAAATATTATATAGGCCAGCATTAGCATTAGGAGAAACTGGAGAAAGAGAGAGAGAGACTGACAGGATGAGCCCAAACGTGTCCCGGTTGTCATGGCGAACCGGGGAACACAATAAACCCAACTTGCAAAAAAAAAAAAGAAAAAAGATCTACGGCTCATTTCATTTCATGCAATTACTTCCTCTTTGCTTTGGAGAAAAGAAAAACAAGACAAGAATTCTCAATAATTATTTTTAAAACTGTATAATTAATTTTAATTGGAATTTACCTAATTATTTAATTGCATACAGAACAGTAAAGTGTCTTCCGGTTATTTTTTTTTATCTTCAATTTGTTTACCTCAAACAAATCCCCTTTGACCCCTATCCATTCCAAATATTCTTGAGGAACATTAGTTAATTAATTTTTGTCCAGCATTGTGGAATATTTATTTTTTGATATATTTTTTTTCGTGTGATTCTTTCCTCTTGCTAATTCTGATCTGAAGAATTGATAATTTGTAAATATAACATTATTATTTAATTTAGAGTCCTGCCTAATTCGACATGGTATAATGAAATTTTAATAATTATTAAGGAATATGAAATTAAATTGTCTATTAATTTCTCCAGGGTTTATTGTCCCTCCTAAGGAAATTGGCAGTACACACGACAGCCGGAAGTGGAGTAGCTCAGTACAGAATTCTTCTATTAGGGCTAGACAATGCAGGGAAGACAACATTACTCAAGATTTTAGCCAATGAGACGGATGACCACATGAAGACGAGTCCCACGAGAGGATTTAATGTCAAGACAGTCCAGACAGACAGTGGATTTCGTTTAAATGTGTGGGATGTGGGGGGACAACGGAATATTCGACCGTATTGGACTAATTATTTGGAAAATGCAGATGCTCTAGTAATCACTGATTTGCTAATCACACAATTAAAGTATTTTGTAAAATTAACTCCTCTTACATGCTATCTATCTCATTCATGTTTTGCAGATTTATGTAATTGACAGCGCCGACAAGACCAGGTTAATTTAAATACTTTTGAATACTAAATGTAAAGATTTGTCCTAAAGACTAATAAATCTGTTGTGGCTTCTTTTTAGACTGAACGAGAGTGGAGAAATTCTATTTGACCTTTTAGAAGATGAGAAAATGGCGGGGGTGCCCCTCATTGTTTTTGGGAACAAGCAAGACTTAGCGGATGCAGCTTCCACGGCAGACATAGCCCGATCATTAAATCTTCATACTGTCCGAGATCGTGCTTGGCAAATACAGGGATGTAGTGCAGCCACGGGTGAAGGAGTGAGGGTAAGTTCATATACATACTTACTTAAATGAGTACGAGATTATATTTAATTTACATAAAACTTTCTACTTTAAATTATAATTTAATCACTTACACGTGTCAAACTTTTGGATTATTCTCCAGGACGGGGTAGAATGGGTTTTGAAGGCAATAAGGAAAAAGTAACAAATTATCTCCCTCTCTCTTGTATACTTTAACATCCCTCATGTTTACAATTTTACGAGTTGAGGAAAGGAAATAAAACTGTGGTATATAAAAAACATATCTTATATAAAATTGATCTGATTTATATCACGGCAACTAAACTTACTGAATTGTCTTTGTTTAAACAAAGACTTTAATTGTTAATTGTTTAAACCAAGACAATCCATAAGCTTACTTGTCATGATTTATATAATATGAAGCGATGCACTATACAGCAAAAAAAAGTCAAAATGTCTCTAATATCACCCTCTCTCTCTTCTTTAGTCTATTTTATAGTTGCTTTCAACTATTTTTACAAAATGAATTTCTAGTCATCAACCTAAAAGTCATCGCTTTTCATTTTAATCCTTTTTAAAAGTCCTCATCATCAAGACACTACGGTGATGCGTGGAATTGTATGCTTTACTTGTTGTATAGTATGTTCATATATTAATTATAATATAAAAGTTAGAGATAAATTGAACCAAGGGATATTTTTAAAGTATTTTTTAAAGTGTACTAACTAAAAATATTTAAAAAAAAGATAATTATATTGTTCTATAAATAAAGTAATATTGTAGAATGTTCTAATGATCCACTGCTAATACGTACAAGTACGTAGGTACTTGATAAAAAATAAACGAAAAATAAAAATAAAAGATGCATTTTCAATCACTCAAGTACAAATTGAGCAACTTGATTTTCTTTTAATTCACTTTCCTTGATCTAGCATCAAAAATTACAGCAAAGTAATAATAATTACAGCATCTTCATCACTCTCCCCACTGTACTTCCATAGTACAAAGTACAAGGGCATATCATACATTATTTATAGTCTATTATTTTAATATTTAAAATTATTTTATTAAATTTTATATAATGAAAGATTATAGAGTAGGGAAACCCAATGAAATATACTGGGCCATGGACACTGCAAAAGACATGTTATTAAAATTTGAAGCGTTGACTGTCGTTTTTTGAGAACGTTATTTTCAAAAGAGCGTTATAAAAGTGTTAAGACGCTTCTCCAAAGTTTAACAATACAAATTATTTATTTTTTGAGCTAAGCAAAAGTACACTTCTTTAACGATCTTCATTTGACTTTATTTAACGCTCTCAAAAAGCTACAATTTATTTATGACGCTTTTTTCTATAACATTCCCTTTGCAGCGTATAGTTATTACATTTTTACAATTGTCAATTTTCACTTTTTCTATCCTGAGCATCCTCGACATCCGCAATGAATACATTCCACAACCTTGCCCTATGGAATCAAAAATTATAATCATGTTAGAATAAATTTTCCTTATTTGAAATTAGAATGAAAAATAAATAAATAATTTATATTGTACTTACCTCTTCAAGTTTACTCTTGGGCACACGGCAAATACAATTTGTACCAAAACTGTAATGAAAAATAAATAAAATTGATTTATTAGAACATGAAAATGCACTAAAACTTGATTTTTTAAGTTCATACATAAGCATAAGCCTATTGTTATTAATGAAATGGCTAACAAGAATATAGTACTTTGACGGTATTTCATTTTCATAGAATACTGAATTATATGTCATTGTTACATAAAAATAAAAGTTAATTCTTGTACGTTTGATTGCTAAATCAAATCGAATTAACATTATTAAATTAATAATAAAAAGAAGGAACAAAAACATTACTTTGTGTCACGAGTTTGAATGCATCGAAGACAGCAAAGATTTTCATAGCCTTGTTTTTTCCATTTCGCAATTAAATTTGCATCAGCTATACCCTCCTTCAGACAATAATCGTACAATTCTATAAAAAAAAATAATCACACAAAAAAAACAAATTTAATATTACAGAGTCCATTTTTTTATGTAACATATTTTTAAATATCATTATAAATTATTACCTCGACTAATAGCTTTACGACGGAAAAATAAATCATAGACATAACGGGATTTTTGATGATGAATCTTAAATATTGGCCATAAGGATTCCACTTTACGCTTCCCTTCATGAGGCTCTGCTTCAGCTATAATTTTTTTAAAAAAAATCAATAAAAGATCCAATAAATGGAATGAGAGAGAAAGTGAAAAAAAACCCATAAATTTTGATTATGTTTACCTTCTCGCATTTTCTGTTCCAATTCTTCCAGGGTCGGTTCAATCAGTTCCCAACCATCCGGTTGTTTACGACTTCGACTTCTTCTGACCTTCGGCATTCTCCCGAATAATATTAGTTAATTATAAAAGGGTACAAGTCAACTAAACTTAATTTATCACTTTGAAACTGTCCAGAAAAAGAAAAAAAAATTCCTTTGACGAAATTTAATTGAGGTTCAAACAGAAGGCGGGGAGACCATAGAGAGACGTTCAAAAAATTTTCGATTTTTTTCGTTAAAGTTGAAATCTGTCTCGTTGTGTGTTTGGATTTGCAATAATTAAACTATTTTAATTAACTTAAAATGCCACGGGGTAAGTGTACTTATTTTAATTTTTAATACGTAGTAACCTACATTAGACAAAGGGAACAAAGCAAAATCATTTAAACTGACTCATGTCCAATTTAATTTTCTTTTTTTATTTTCAGGTAAATATGTTAATCATAAAGGAAGAAGTAGGCATTTTACTGATTCTGAAGAATTAAAACGACAGCAATTAGAAGCGGAGCAGAAAGCTTGGAGAGTAAGTGCATAGCAACAGCATTTTTTTGGTCATGTGTAAAAATATTCTTTATCAAAAGAGTCAACTCATTTATCTACGTCGTTTTTGTAATTTAGAAAAAGAAGGACCAAATTGACTCAGACGACGAAGAAGAGGAAGACAAGGAAGAAGCTGGGGCTTCCGGTAAAGTAAAGGCTGATGGTGATTCAGATTCAAGTTCAGGATCTGATGATGAGTCCGAAGAAGATGTTAATGTAAGTTTTACATGAGAATGCAATATTAATTTGTATCATTTATACCATTTTGTTGTCTTGTTATTGCAAGCATTTTTAAAGATTTAAATTGAAATATAATAGACGTGATATTTACATGTTTTTCCATTTGTATGTGATTTTAGAAAAAGAAAAAAGGTGTAGAAGGTTTAATAGAAATTGAAAACCCTAATCGTATTGTGAGAAGAGAGAAAAAAGTGTCCAAGGTAACAACAGATGCAGCTGGAGCTGAAGGAGGAACTAGTAGTGGTGGTGCAGAACAGAAACCCGAATTGTCCAGACGGGAGAGAGAAGAATTGGAAAAACAACGAGCTAGAGCTCACTACCAAAAACTCCATGCTGAGGGAAAGACCGATGAAGCCAGAGCAGATTTAGCACGTCTTGCTCTTATCAGAAAACAAAGAGAAGAGGCTGCAAAGAAACGGGAAGATGAAAAATTAGCCAAGGAAGCTGCTAAAGTCGCAAAGACCAATGCGAATAAAGTAAGCAAATAACAAAAATTGATTTTTATGTATATACATGATACAAAATAATTCAAAATATAATAAAAAGATATCATTCGAAATTTTGTATTCTGTTTTTCTTTGTAAATGAAATAAAAAAATTAAGTGTTCCGACAATGTCTTGTCTTTTTTAGGGATGATACCCCAAAGTATGTCACATCATTTTAAGTAAACATGTTTACTACCTTTTAAGCAGTAGTAGTATGTATCATATGAAACGATAAGTGTAGGGTTATATAATTCTAATACGTAAATATTATATAGGATGCAAACTGAACTTTATCTCACTAATTCGTCTTCGCATTTAAAATCAACTAGAGTTCTTGTCTTCACTTCAACTTTAATTTAAAAGAATATTTTTTAAACATCAATCCTGGTTGTTTTCTCATATCATTTCTTCCTCCAGGCTCTCTCAAAAAAAAACTTAATTTCATGCAATAAATCCCCCATTGATTACCTAAGAACTGCATCTACGGACACTATGCAATACCTTTGAATGCGAATAACTGAATAATCATGCATACATTGAAAATTATGTAGACAATTAAAATTAATTAAATTATATGTTTTTAAAATGGCAATGGAAATGAAAAAAAATCTTGTAGATGAGCACAATTGTCTGTTATCCAAACACAAATAAAATGATCATTTGCTCTTTATTCATAAAACAGAGTAAAATATGAATGTTTACATTTACTCATTATCCTCTTCATCATCATCTGCTTCATTTCCAATTTGGAAGTAGC
>JAQIVZ010002194.1:0-22971 GCA_034700945.1 Arrhopalites spinosus
TTTTTTCCTATGATGCTTCATGAAGAAATGCCGAATTTATCAAAAACGACATGTTTTGCTGGTCACCCTGTAGGTAATGTGCTATATCTTATACATGTAAAAATGAAAAAGCGGACCCAAAAAAAGCAAGCCAAGTTCACCAATTTCACAGGACTGATTGTCCTTTTCATTTTTATTATCTTTTTCTAGTCTGTTTTTAATTTCTCTATTCCCTCGCCGATTCCAAATTCCAATGAAAATAAAAACAAAGGCTTGTGTTTAACTCAAAATATTTTATTTTTACATAATGAATATGGCCATTCATAGATAAACGCCTCTGGGGTTTTATTGCCCTAATTCTTTTTGGTCGTAGACTTGAGTTCAGATGCACTCCCTTAAAAACAAAAAATGACTTGTTTGATTTTATTGGAATATTTTTATGTCATCAATTCATGCACTGTGCAGGCATTTTCAAAACGTGAATTGTCATTGACCTTTTCGTCCATTGGTCTTCCAAATTCTATTTTGGACTAGAAATGGAACGCTCTTCCCTTCTATGCTGTTCCCTTCAGTCATTTTGTCCAAAATTATTCCCAAGCCTCAAAACATAATTCGAATTAAAAATTCTATTTTGCAAGGTCAAATCCTGGGAGTAGTAGGGATAGTAACGACATCACGTACAACGAAAACAAGGTTTTATGAGTATATTACTCATAAATCTCAAAGCTGTAACAACAACGGCTTGAATAAGATATGCTTAACAATGTAATAGTGGTTCAACGTAGAGACCCTGGTCGGAAATTGGTCATCCTGAAGTTTTAACGAAGTTTCTTGTTTTCACTAGACGACGAAATTGGTTTTGTTACGAAGACCAAATGTTAACGAAGGCATTGTTTTGACAGCATCAACGAATGTTCTTTTTTAGAATCTTGATCTTACAAGATTGACTTTTTTCTGTTAAATAAAAAGTGCAAAGCTAAATTTTGAGGAAGCCAACAAAAACATTGATATTTCACGTGGGGTGTTAACGACATCACCGTATCAGTAGAGTTTAATAAGTAATCCTAGTACTTTGATTCTCTTCATCTTGTACACTTTCAGTAGCTAAGAAAACTTCACGCCAATTGCATTTGATAAGTTATGTGAAAAGTGCTTACTGAACATTCACTGGAAATATTTATGTACGTGTCCCATGAACCCCAAATGAGATTTAGTGATACTCTGACCTTGAACTTTAAGATGACTATTTTACACCGATTTGAAATTAAATACTGTACAAATTATTGAATTGTTGAGCAAAATATAATAGGTACTAATTCTAGTCATTACAGAAACTGATTATTGACCTTCATTTGAGCATTAACAACCATAAATATATGAGATGTAAAACAAATATATCAATCTGTTTGCGCAATACATGCAGAATACTATATGTACAGCTTATAAAATTATTTTCGAAATAGATAAGACTATCTATAGTTTTTAAATATTAAGCATGTTGCCAAACCATATTTTGAACGAAGGGTTGAATGTCCACCAACATTTGTTCCATTTCTAGAATAAACAAGTCAAACCATAATAACAAAAGTAAAAAAAAACAAAATAAAAAAATAATATTTCTGAAATTATTTTGATTTACCTGTGGACCGTGTTGCATGAATCGTCACGTTGAGTCGTTGTTGTTGGCGTTGGAGTAAATTTCTTGTCATCAGTTGAAACCCAAAAACACCAGAAATTTTAGAAAATAAAGAGACGCTTTTATTTTGGTATGGTCGTCTCACAGGTGGAAAGTCAATGGTAAAAGATTTCAAATCTGGAACATAAATTAATAAAAAAGATATACAAAACTTGTTCAAAGAGAATTTAACATTCTTACAAAAATAGCTTACATGGTAATGTACAGATTGAGGGTAAATTCCAGTCATTTTGGCTCATCAACTGAAGGTCATGACCCTGACTGGCCATTTCTGTACAGGTATCCACTGGAATGCCCGTAATTGCAGAATCCATTTTGGCTGTAAAATCCCCGGGTAATTCATGATATCCGTCATATCCATCATCCGTAAAAATATTAAAAGTTTCAATGAGCGTAAAATATTTGGCAATTTCAGTGCAAAAAAATGGAAAAAATGGCACAGAATAAGTTCCAATTTTCAGAACAGTGATACAAGGACACAAAATAGAAAATTTGTCGAGCCAGGCACCATCCAAAATTTGATCCCTAAATTCCAGTGACCTCAAAGTTGGCAAAGGGTCATCAACAGTTGACAAATAGTGACCCCATGCATCTCCAGCGTCTTCATCCCCGTCCTCAAACCACGTTTTAAATATTAAATTTTCAACTTTGGGAAATAATTCGGATAAATTCCGGTGACCATTTAAAGGGAGGAGACGCCAGTCATCAATTTCTTGCGAGTATTCTTTCCAAAATTGTAAATTAATTGTAGTTACATTTTCAAATTGTTGAGGTAATTCAAGTCCATGTAAAAAAGAAAGATGATCAGCACCAAAATGAATTAAAGTTGAATGACTTTTTCTAAAAATATTACTGACTGTATTGGCAACTCTTGACCAAGATTGTGGACAATGATATAATTCTTCCAAGGTAAAATGAACATGTGTAAGATTATTTGTGAGGTCAGCAAGGTCACAACAAAATGACCAATTTGTTTCTTCAGGATGAAGATTTAAACTTTTTACTAATTTCATTTTATCCATTAAACGAGGTTCAGCTTGACACATGGATTGAGTTGGACAGTTGTGAAGGTCAGTTAAATTTGTTGCCATCATGATGAGGTCACCAATGACACAGGAGAATCTCATGTCAATTTTGTCAATTGATAATATTTTGAAAGATTGAAGAAATTTCAATTTTGACCTTAAATTAATTTCACCTGGACTAAATAATTGACCTGCTCCAGCCGACTTGATTTCAAATGGCATATTTTCTATGTGTAATTCTTGAATATTGTAGGCTTGAACAAGAAGTAATTTTCGAAACAGTTCTAGAGCATTCACATCACGATCTTCATTTAATTTTAATTGTAATTTTCTTATTTTCTGTCCATGTAAAGACAAGAATTTTTGTAAGTCAGGGGAGGCGAGGGAGCCATCAGAGATCCGAAATTCATTGCAGAGAAAATTAAATCCATTTAATTTTAACAACTCATTTAATCTGTGGAGAGGTTCATTTATTATTTTTTGCGTGTTGTGGTCATGTCGGGGAATGTAGAATTGTTTAGATTCTCTCGAGTATTTTAATTCAAGTTGAAAGTCTTGAATTTTGTACTTTGTCAATATAAATAAAGACATTTTGTTGTATTGTTGAGAGATGAAACGACAATTAAGTAAATTTTTGATGTCCAAATTCATCATCATCTGTGACACAACCTGTACAAATCATTATTCTCATTTTTTAATTGTAATTAAATATTTTATATATATTTTAAATGCATTTTTTTACAAACCAACGGAATTTCCATCGGATGGATTTTACTCCCATTGTTGTCTTCCTATAAATAATCATCACAATTAAATTACAATTAAACTACAATTTCCAGTAGATGTGTTTTCAAAATACGGCTTCAATCATAGGTTCAATCATCACATTATTTTAATTAAAAATTAACTCACAGGTTGTTCCTCGTCTGGTCTTGTATTTGTTGTCATCATTATGTCTTTGTCAGTCAATTATTTCTATTAAATGTGGACAAAATAATTTATATTTAAATCTACTTGGACCTCAACACAATTAATTGTACAAATGATGATTATTTTTAAGTGAACTTACCTGTCCAATAGAGTAAATTTTCAAGATCCAAATTGGAAGCACATTATGGTTTTACGGTTGAAAATCTTGAGATTGAGAGAAGATATTGAATTGACATTTTTGTACACAAAATGTGAATAGTTTAATTTAAATTTAATGAAAGAAATAGTTTGTTACAAGTCGTCGTCAGTACAGTCTGTCCATAATTGTGAGGAGAAAGACAGAAAAAAATTCTAAGGTTGATTCAAAGTCAGAGATTTCCCCAACCTCCAAGGTTCTCTCCAACACTTTTCATTAAATTCCCATACAAGTTTTGCACTTTGAAGCAAAAAATGAAATGTGTACAGACAAGAATGTGGGGCCTGCCAACCCCCATTTTTACGTCACAACAATGTCTTATTATTAAACTACAGATGGGATTTATACTCATCTACCTGTGTACAATTCTAACTTGTATGTGAATAATTTTTGATGTCCGTCTTTTTATGTCAGTTCACACAGACACTTTTTTCTCCTGTTTAATGTTCCGTCACTTCCGCCCGTAGTTTTTTAACGTAGAGGTAGAGTCATAGTTTTAGTATTAAAATGACAAAAAGGTGGACTACAAACTATTCACTTTATTTCAACTCAGTCATTAAAGGGTCAAACAATTATTAAATGTTTATAGGGACATTTCGGTTTTTCAGTGGATCTAAGAAGCCACCAATTCAAATGTCTAGTCTCATTTTGATTCCACAGATTAAATATTGGGTTAAATTCAAATTTTATCATTTTAATTTAGCTACGTTTAATGTAATTTAATTGATGTTTCTCTTTGTTAATGGACATCTTAATTAAACAAAGAGGAACCAGAAGAAGATTGAATAAATTCCAATGCGTCAATTTAAATTTAGCTTTTTTAAAGTATTTTTACTCAGTAGCTTACATCACTGCAGAGCAGACTGACTACAGTTTGACGCTGCAGCTCAAAATCAATTTTGGTGGCATGATTTAAATTAACTCCATAATTTTCTGCATGTGTCACCACTCGCCATTAAATATCATCAACATCAAAATACTGAAAAGGTCAAGTCAAGATGGTTCGAGGTGGGATGTTGGGAGCGGGTCATGGACCAAAATTCAAGACTAACGACAGACAGCCATTTTACTCAGTGGGAAGTTTAGACGTGTATTATCAAGAAAGAATAATTTCCATAATTGTAGTCACCATTTTAACTGGCTTGAGTTGTCTTTGTATAAGCCTCAGAAATTTTCATGTCATATTTTGGTACTTTCAATGGTTCTTCCTATTGTTGAATGTCATTGCCATTCATGTCCTCATGTTTTTGACCGATTGGACTGCCTTTGTCATCACCTGTTGGATATTTGGTCTCCTCCTTCTGTTCATTTTGACCGTCATCATCTTTCTCTACGTCTATGAAAATAGGAAGAAGAAACGGGTGCCAAAACACCGACCAAAACCGAAAATCCGTGCCGTAACTAATTAATGCAAGAGTCAAAGAGATCAACAAATTTTTGAAAATATTTCCCAAAACTTTTGTAAAATAAATCAACCACAGAATTTTTTTGAAGTTTTTGCATTTGATTTAAATTCCTATTTCACAATTACGTTAATTTTTTAATTGATTATAATTGACCTGTGTACTTTTGTTTTACGTCGCAATAAGTGCTCAAATATGCCTGACCTGTGTGTCATCATTAGGAGCTATGTTTGCCTGAGTTGTATAATTTACCATTAACAATTTAATTAAGCTCATACTGTATGAGGCATACACAACAGAAGACAGTGGCGGCGCCAGCCAAAAATAGGGTACAAGCATTTATTCTTTTCAAAAAAGGGCAAAATTGAGGTTCAAAGGGACATTTAATGGTCAAAATGACGTCTGAAGATTTTAGGTACAAGCAAATGCGTGCTCTGCTTGTGCCTAGCGCCGCCCCTGACAGAAGAAGCGGAGAAGATATTCAGTAATAATTAAGAATCAGTTAATTAAAGATTCCATAAAATTAATTGATAATTGATCGCACTTATTTTAATTGTCATGTGGTAAATATGTTTAAATTAAATACTCGAATCACAATTAAAAGCGAATGTAAAATATTTATTTAGGTTTTCCAGTAAATACATTTTAATCCCCACTTTTGACAACAAGGAACAGTCAATGAGAAAAGTTCTGCTTCTTAAAAACACATTTAATAGCCTTAACCCAGGTCCAGCTCGGCTTTTATGGCAGCAAAAGCCAAAATGGCGTTTTATTTAAAATTCGTAAATTAATTATGGGGTACCCAATTTTTATTGAGGCTTCCTCTTTTCTTGTTCAACTGTTCCAAAAAACCGGAAATGATACGAAAACAGGATTTGGCTATTTTGCACGGGACATTTTGGGTCCTCTCATGCATTGGAATGTTCCCAGCCCAGTTCAAAGTGTCCACTGGCAAAATCAAAATGTTCACCACTGGATACCACCGTCTTCTCTTTAATTTATGGTTCATAAATTTGGTGGGGGTCACTCTCTGGAAGAACGGTCGCCTGGTGGAGGCTCAAATATTTGGAAACTATCCAGCAGTGCAACATCTGCCCATTCACATCGTCCTGGCTTTTTATTTCGTCATCGTTTGTTTTTGGAACCTGGAACTCTTTTCTCGGAGTGTCCACGTCAATGAAGGACTTTTCAATCAGATTAGTATCTGTGATGGAGGTTAAATTTTAATTATTTGAAATTCCAACAGACCTTAAACTTATATTTTAAATATAAAATAAATAAATAAAACTTTTATTTCAGAAAATAAAGTGAGCAGAATAAAATACTCGATTCAGGAATGGTTCATTGTGATGATGCCACTGGGTTACATTTGTATCATCCTCGTCATCCCTGCCCTCTACATTTATGACTCCTCAACCCCTCAATTTATGTACTCGGCCATTCCGCCAAAGTACCAAAATGGCTGGATTTTGCTAGTTTTAGTAGTTCATGAAACGTGTACATTTGTCAATGTATGCGGCATTGCATTTTTTGGAATTTATGGCATGGTCACTTTCATTCAGACTTGCAATGATAATTTGAGGAACCAACTGCGCATGCTCAAGTACTTTACCAATTTTCAATTAATGTGCATTAATATTAATTAATAAATATAATTATTTTAGGTTAGGTAAAAAGTTGTTCATCACGGAGCTCATTGGTAAATGTCAGGCGGGGCTTGTTATGGAACTTGAGTTAAAATTATTTAATCTTTTGTATGCTCACGTCATCTTTCTGTTCAAACTTTCGCTCCTTACGGCCACCATCACGTATTTGTATTTTGGAATTCGGTTGGTTCTCAGCCATGTTTTTGTTGCCATAATCTGTCTCACTGTTGGAATCTACATGATTTTCGCTTTCATTGTTCTTTTTGACAAGGCGTTTGCATTGCCAAGAATGCTTGAGGAGTTGAAGGAACAAATTTTAGTGTCTTCGCGGGGACTCCAATTAAAAAAGACACGAGACTACGTCAAACAAAGGGTCAGGTCAGTGGCTAATGTTGGGATCAAAGTTGGGGATTTCATGACCCTTGAGAGAACATCCACTCCAACCTTTGTTGATTACATCATCAAACATGTTTCAGGCTTGCTCATCACTTTTCGCTAAATTTGGCCTTCAAAATTTTACACAAAAGGGGCCAAACTAATAATTAATTGTTTGTAAAATCCATGGTATTTGTTGTAATCATTTACGGTATTTTGTATTTTGTTTGAAATAATGCTCTTGAATTAACTGACCATTTTTTTGTAAAAACATTGTGGAGATTATGCACAAACATAAAATTAATGGGAGGTAGTTGTTTTGTGAAATAAATTTGTTTGTTTAATTACGTTCAATTAAATCAAATTAATTTAATACTGGAGTATCAGCTGCAATTATTGGTAAAAATTATTACCAAGCTGTTTTAGTAGCAGGGGCGGGAGAGGGATGTAAAAGTTTGGAGGCACTCTCCCGCGCTTTTTTAAGGACAGGACCAACACGAGCAGACGCTTTGGCAATTCCAGTCGAAACATGGGTCACTCCCTGTCGAACTGCACCCACAACCTTGGTAATTTTTGGTTTAAAATGAGCGACAGCTCGTTGAATTTTTGGACCAAAATGACCCACAATGGCATCTCTCGCTCGATGCAAAAATGGCTTGGGTGGTTCAGCAGCCTTTGGTGACGAGTCAACTGGTTTCAAAGTCTGATGCAAAGTCGCAAGAACCGATTCGGTTGTCTGTAGAGTCCGGGGTGCACTGTCTTCATAACCCCCACTGGGCTTGCTATCTCCGGGTGGGGTCAAGTCTACAATTTGTGGGTTTTTACTGTCAGAATACCCTCCACTGGGTTTTGAACTGTAGCCCCCACTGACTGAACTGTGGGCCCCTGAATAAGACGACGCAGGTTCAACGGGTACAGGCTTAAATGCGGGAATGGCGCCAAATTGATTTACAATTGAATTCTCCCATTGTGACCCAGCTGGC
This sequence comes from Arrhopalites spinosus, assembly GCA_034700945.1. NCBI lineage: Eukaryota > Metazoa > Arthropoda > Collembola > Symphypleona > Arrhopalitidae > Arrhopalites > Arrhopalites spinosus. The sequence continues at coordinate 8,234 of JAQIVZ010002194.1, forward strand.
TGCAGGGCAAAAGTGGGTGGGTACACCACGTGTAATGGGTAGCTGACTAATTAGAAAAAATTAATTAATTTCCCTTAATTTAAAATTAATTAAATCTCACCTGGTGCAAAGGCAAGAGGAGCAGAGGCCAGAAATCCTGGGCGAGCCGCGATGCCTATAAAATGCCAATTAAATTAATTTTTAAATTAAATTAAATTAATTTTCCATACCTTTCAACGCTGATAAAATAGTCAAAGAAATGACAACCGATAATTTCACCCTGTACATGATCCAGGCTCCACTCATTTTTGTACTCAAAATAAATTAAATTTTTAGACAATTTTAATTGACGTCACAATCAGTCTTGGCTGACTGAAAAATGATGCGTTGTGTCAAGAGCGGTTTGAGAGATTGAAATGAAAAATAAATAAATTTAGAGAGCAAAGGAATGGGATTGAGCATTTAAAATGACGACAGACGTGGAATTCTGTAGTCATTTTGTAAAATGAATGGACTTGTAAGAGTTTACACAAGACCAGAAATAAATTTCTTTAGGGAATGTAGACGACGCTTCAATTTCATTGATTGTGTGTGCTCTCATGATGCACATCTGTGGATTGATTGATCCATACAGGTGAATGGTGAGTGGTGTGGGGCAATTCATTTTGTTTGTAATTTTATTCCAAATGGAGGGAATGTTGAGTGCTCAAGCTTTATCAAGTAGCAGCGTCAATTAGCCAACAAGATGCCCAAGACAGGTCACACAACTTTTCCTGGGCGATCCATTCTGCATATGAATCTTGTTTTTTTTGTTTTTGTTTGTACACAATCTGCATGACCCCCTCCCCTTTCATCTTGACTTTTGTTGTGCACTCTCATGAAAAAAAATTAAAAGGCCAGATTTTTTTTACATTATTTCATATAACACGGTCTAGAATAAATGAAGGGGTAATTAATTGTACAGCATTTGTGGAAGGGAGTCAAATGAAATAATTTTTTTTGAATGAGATTTATTAGTAATAAATTATTACACATTTGATTATTAATAATTAATTATTACGTGAGCAGGAGAATGATGTTAGAATTACTAATTTAAAATTGGATGCATTTTCAGATTATTAAAATGTAAATAAACATTTAAGACCAAAATTAGACAGACAAAGAAAACTTAAATTAAAAGCTGCCAATTAATACGGATAAATATAACCAAACTTTGATCAATTAAATTACAGTATTTGGTTTTGTTCATTTGCTTAAATTCATTTTTGGCAGAGAAATGAGGGGGTTTCAGGCGCTCTGTTTAAAATACACTATTGTATACTTAAATTTTTTCAGTTAATTTAACAGTTAACAATTTAAAATAAAATTGCCCCTCTTTTCCATCAAAAATTGTAGACAACACCAATTATTTCAAATCAAAATTTTTCATGAAACAAAAAATATGCGCAGTGACCAGTTAAAACATTTAAAAAAGTCCGCTCGGCTCTACCATCTCCAGCCCGTCCTCTTCAACTTGGGCTGGTCTGGAATTTTGTATTTGGGCAAGACGAATTGCATGTGCGCTGCAATTTTGGGTGGATTTTCAGCCATTCGATTGATGGCCACCCACCCCATTTTTGCATTCATCTCATTGGCATTCTTCACACTCGCTGTAGTTTTGTTTGTTGGCGTGTTCAATCATGCTTTCATCATTCCAGAAAAGTTGACAGAGTTGACCCTTCTTTTGAGGGTCAAGTCCCAGGAGTGTCATTTAAAGGTTGAGAGGAATTTGTGGAGGTCAATTTGTAGGTCAATTCCTCCACTGGGAATTAAATGTGGACAGTTTTCAATCATGGAAAGGGCCTCGACTCTTATTTTGGTGAATTTTGTTTCGAGTAAAATTGTGGACCTTCTTCTTGCCTTTTAATGGGTTTAATAATTTTGAACGCTTCCATTTTTCATTTCAATGAATCACAATAGACTCAATTTTTTTACTTGAGTCTTTCACTGACATGGATTTAATTGTCATTATGTCAAATTGCCAATTAAAATGTAACATTAAGTCAGGAAAATATTTATTGAGCGTGATTTTTTGTAGATTAAATTGAATGTGTAACTACGGACTCAACCGTTGAGTCACATACGTCAAGGACGTTCATTAGAATGACCATCAATTTATTTTTAGTCTCCACTCTCGCTTTTGATAACTTTCATCTTCCAAGGCCATTTTGACTCATTCACTGGCCAGGGACTCTGTTGAAATCGTCAAATTGAAGTTTCGTTATTTGTCAAATAATTTCAAATTTTTTAAAATGTTAACGGACGAAATTGTATCCAATTTTTTAGTTGATAAACTTAAATTAATTGATTGGAAATTGAAACTTGAGAAAAATAAATTGGACTTTCTCAGAGAGTTGATTGTGGCCCATGAAATTAACATTTACTTTCAGGTAATAAATAATTTATTAATAAAAGTTCTAAATTTTTGTGTATTTTTTAAAATTATTTTTGTATGTGTTACAGCACGTGACTTGGAGTCACGTCCCAAAATCCCAACGGAAAATCCCGACAATTGAAGAAGTCATTGAAAATGGAAAAAACGGTTTGGGCGGGACCTGCATTCAATTAAATTATTTTCTTCATTTAATTTTACAACATTTGGGATACGACGCCTTCATTGTTGGCGCCGATGCGCCACTTTGGCCTACGAGGAAGAGTCACATGGCCGTGGTTGTTAGATTTGCCAATGAGCACAAAGAAGAACTTTATTTAATTGACGTGGGATTTGGTGGTCGGCCATTTTTGGAACCAATTCCTCTTCATAAATTGCCGTACATTGGGAAGGCGGGAGGATTCATTTTTGAATATCGATTCAACGAGGAGAATCAAGTTTACGAACGATTTTTACACCAAGGATGTCCTGTAACGGGAAAACTTGTAATTACAATTAAAATTAAATAATTTCATTTTAACTGTTTTTAATTTACAATTAATTTTATAGGATGCCCCCACCAGAGTTGACTTTCATTTCAAATTGAAGCCATTAAAATTTGAGGATTTTAGTGAATGCTTCGAAAATTTGTTCTCACCAAGAGCCAGTGAAAGATTTTTGGATGTTCTGCTGCTTTCTCGAATGATTAAAGCCGAAAATGTGGATAATTTTGAGTACATTTGTATCCGAAGAACAATTCTCACTGAAGGAACCAAGGATACCTACAAGGAGACAACATTTACGTCGTATGAAAGTATGCTTCCAACCATTCAAAAATTATTTCCTCAATTGAATTGGAAACACATCTCTGCGGCCATTTTGAATTATAATCAATTTAGAGAGGCTCAATTGGCTGAGAAGGAACAGGCAGTTTAATTAATTGTTAAATAAATATTCATGGGCTCTTATAATTTAAAATATTTTAATTAATTTAATTTACTGTAATTTTTTCATGTCATGTCATATTTAAAGTTGCTGTAGATACCAATTTCAATTATTGCTAATTTGAATAAACTTTACAAATTATTCAAATTTCGTTTCTTGAAGAGCTCTTCTGTGCGCTGCGCTGTGCTCGCGGTAAATAAAAGAGCGCAGTAATTTTCAAAATTTTGAGTGTTATTTCAAGAAAGTCACATAATTTTTTAAAAAAATTGTCAAAATGTCTAAAGTGAAGACGAAAGACACAAAATTGGCAGGCCTCTCGTTGCCGCCTCCCGTTCAAAATGAGAAAAAGTCGGTACACAAATCGCAAGAAATGTAAGACAATTTATAATTAACTTATAAAAAACAATGTTTAATTAATTAAAAATTATACAGAAAATTAAATTTAAAGGCCAGTAAAAAATCCCAAAATATTCAACCTAAACAATCCGCCATATCCAAACCCAGTGACACAAATTCCAATTTTGCCACAAAAAGTTTAAGTAAAAAAGTCAAAATGGGAGCAAAACCCAAAGTCTCTGAAAAATTTCAAGTTCCACAAACAACCACTAGGAAGTCTAAAATGTTCAAAGTGGAGACTCAAATTAAACATGAAAATTCCCTTGACTTGGTAGAGACAAAGTCAGTGGCAGAGGCGCCAACTTTAAATTTACCAGTGTCAGTACAAGAAAAATCTCAAGAAGAAATGTCAAAACCAGTTCAAAATTTAAGTACTAAATTATTCAAAATGAAAAATAATTCAAATAAAAAATGTCCCAGTGAGTCGACAGTGATTCAAAATTGGAAAGAAAGATTTCGAATTCTTCAGCCCCTCCCAAAATTTCTTAAAAAAGGGAATGTCCATAATAAAAAATCAAAATCATTGAAATTGAATAAACCCAAAATAGTAGAGCAAAACGAGACTAAAGTAATTAACCAAGAAAAAGAAAATTATGCCAAATTAACCACAGCTGAAATTGACATCATTGACCCCTTAAAACCAGAACCACAAAATTCTGACCATGTCAAGGATACAGTAGAAGATGATGACGACATAAAATCAAGGAAAAGTTTAAAAGCAATTGACTCCCAAAAAGAAATTGAACCAAGTACAGAAAACATGACAAGCCTTCAAGATGGCGTTGTAGGTTTAGAGGGAGAAGAAATACTGAAAAATATTTCAAAATTTCATAAAATAATTCAAGAACATACCATCACACCAAAACATTTTAATTTTACAAGTTGGGACTTAAATATTTAGTATCGAAAACGAACCCTGTCAAAAATTGGTCATATTCTTTCCCCCACTAAAATTCAAAATAGTCATGACAGTCTTAAAATCCTTCATTTTAGTCACGTGACCCTCTTTGAAAATATTCTCAATTTTTTACAAACATGTTCAAACTTGAAATCCATTTCATTTGCCAACATTCTTCTGGACAAGTCCACAACATCAAAGAGTAGTACAAGCACCACTAGAGACAAAATTAATTGTGGTAATTTACAAGAATTAAGTATTCAAAATGGAGCTGATAAATTAGGCAAGAGTGAGTACTTTCTCCTCCATTTTTTTACACGTGGGGTGAGTCTGGAAAAATTAAAAAGTTTTAGTTTTCCTGGAGTCAACCGAGTGGGTTCCTCCTCTTTGGTTCTCAGTCAAAAATCCATGAGGTCTCGAAAATCTTTGAAAAGTCTTCGGTCTAAAGGTAAATTTATACTTAAATTTATATTTATGGCGGTTAATTCAAATTTGTCAATTTCCAGGCTCCGTCTTGCAATTTTTAATAAGGAATAGTGAAACTTTAAAAAATGTTTCTTTTGGCGGGCGAGGATTCTCTTTAACGCGCCCTGGCCATGTGATGGAGAAAGTGGACGAACTGAGTGCTCTTGACCTCGAGTCCCTTGTTTTTGACATGGACTCTCCAGGCATTGAACTCCTCCTGGCCAATCAGAATTCCTTGAAAAATTTGACCTGTAAAGAATTGACCCAAGGGATAGGTCAACGGATGAATGAATACATTTGTAATTGTATTGAAGCCAATTCAGAATCTTTAGAATCAATTGGAATATTTCCTTGTATAGTCCAACCCAAATTAGGTCAAGGTCATGGTCAAGGTTGAAGTGACGATCAAGAATTACAAGCTTTGAATTGTAAAGTATTTCAAAATTGTCAAAAATTACAAAATCTGTATTTAAATATTACGACAGCCAAGGCGGGAGATAGTAAAAAACCTCCACTTTCATTAAAATTACCGCCGCCGAAATTAGCGTCCGTACTAAATCAGATGTCACCAAAAATTTTGTCCGAGTGGAGAAAGAAAGAAAGGTTCAAAATAATACTGTAATTGACCCGGTGACCCCACAAGAAGAACATGATGTGACTCAACCGTCCAAAAAAAACTTGAACTTGAATTGTAAAAAATGTTTCAAACGATTCCGCTCCATCAAAAATTCCCAAATTCACCAGAAATATTGTAACGTGTCAAAAGATGACCTCTTTGCACTCGTCACAAAAGAATATCCGTGTACAGTTCCGGGTTGCAACAAGATTTTAAATGGCCCTAAAAAACTGAAGGCTCACCAAAAAGCTGCTCATTTCGTCTTCAGTGAGGACCAGGTGACGTGTACTATTTGTCAAACGAGTTTCAAGTTTAGGAATACTTGGGGGCAACATGTAAGATATCATGAAGAGAGTCGTTCAAAGTGTCCCAAATGCAGTTTGCATATTACCAAAGATGAGTATCAGATTTATGTCGAAGGTTGCAGAGGAAAGAAAACTTATTCATGTGACATTTGTGGTCGAAATAATTTTGAGTACGCCACTTTCAAAATTCATATGGCAGGGCATACGGGAAAAACTTTTAAATGTCCCATGTCAAATTGTAACAAGAAATTCGCGACTACAAATTTATTGAAACATCACGTTCGACGCCACGACCCTTCCAAGCAAGTTAAATGTCCCGATCCAAGCTGTGGAAGAATTTTTAAAGTGAAAAAGAGTTTGACTACGCACGTTTTGGTGACACATCCTCATCTTGTTTCTGAAACTGAAGTAGAAAATGAACTGTGTCCAGTCTGTGGGGTCACCATTTTGGGGTCAAATAGATTGAAAATCCACATGGAAATTCATAGAGAGGCCACATTCCAGTGTCATGTCTGTCCCAAAGCCTTCAAAGTCAAATCTCTATTGGATCTTCACCTCGCTCGTCATGAAGGGAAACGAACTGTGCCCTGCACTTTTGAAGGATGCTCCAAATTATTTTATAGAAAACACGAAGTCAGGAATCACATGAAGACTCACACCGGAGAAAAAAATTATTTTTGTCCCATTTGTGCCCGGGCAGCGTCAGATACGGGTAATTTGAGGAAACACATGCTCATGCATTCTGAAGTCAAACAATTCAAGTGTCATCTCTGCGATAAAGCGTACAAACAACCCCAAATGTTGAAAACTCATCTTAAAAGTCATGAAAAATAATTTATTGTGCAACTTTTGTACTTTGACAAAAATTTTCTCACAAAATAAATGTTGTTTAAATTCTTTGAATGGAATTATTTTTTGACACATAAATTACAATCAAAAAGAAATTTAGTTCATATTTTCAAAAAATAATTTAACAAATAACATGTATGGCTTTACATATTGCAGAATTATTATAATAGTTAAGCTTAGTCATAGGAAAAGAGTGCAAAAAAGTGAGGAAAACGGAGCAAAAATTGTTCCGACGCCGGGAATCGAACCCGGTCCGCGTGGGTGCTCCAAACAGTAGTTGAGAGCCACGAATCCTACCAGTGGACCACGCCGGACTCACATGAAAGAGAGATTTTTTCTCTGTATTCATCCTGCACGCATGCACCTTCTCCACTTCTCTGTGAATCTCACGACTTTCTATGCACCTTTCTTTTTTTAATCGGAATGACATTATTATTAACTTTAATTTAAACACAATTAAAGCAAGTCTAGATAAGTAATCATCATTCTTTTACTTAATGATTTGTTCAGTATAAGAAATGATTGTAAAAAAATTAAATGGGGAAGAAGAGAATAAAAAAATAACCACGCATTTATGTAGTTAAAAATTATTTAATTTCAATTTTAAAAAATTTAAATGAAAATTCCTTCCCATGCTTCAAATTGAAAATAAACTCTTCCACAATTTTCTAAGGTTCTCCAGTATCGAAGCTTTTTTTCTTTTCCGTTTTAGTATTCCATGCGGCCTAGCCTCGGCTAGGCCTCTTTTCTACTCTCTAACCTATTTTTAAATTTAAATATTTTAACGGACAATTTATTTTTTTCAATTAAAATTCTTTTCTTCAACATTTCCTGTTTGTTTTTAGTAATATTTTAATTTTTGGGGAATCTCTTTTAGAGTGTAACGGCGAAATTGTTTTGTATACAAAATTAAACAAGAAAAATGAAATTAAAAATTGGTGGCTTGAATGTACGAGGTAAAAAAAGTTAATTGATATTTAAATATTTAAAAGTGATTTAATTTCAAGTTTCAAACGTTTTGTTGATATTTTTAATTTTCTCTTGATTCTCACAGATTTTGACAAGTCAGTCGAGTCTTGTTCCAGTTGGACTCGTGAGATTTTTAAGACAAGGTATGAAACTACAAGTATTTTAATTGCAATTAATTTTACACAATTATTTTAGTAACATAGATGCCAGAGGCAGTTAACAATTTTAAAAATTAAAAATTTTATTTTGAATTTAGGAAGCCGTGGCCGCATGGGCTTCTAAGATTTTGAAGCTTTTCCTCCCGACGTTCTTGACTCCAATTAAATTCTTTTTTGGAAAAACTTTTTAAAGCTAAAAAGTAACTATCCATTTAATTTACAGTTTAAATTTTAAAAATAAACTTTTCTTCAGAGAATATTTAATTTTAACCATTTTTAAAATTATTTCTATTTTCTAGGTATTCATTCAACCTCAAAGATTTGGAGTCGCAAGAAAATCAATCATCATTTAAAGATTAACATCTTTTTTTTTTAATTTAAAATCAAAATTTGGATAACATTATATGAGACACAAATGTTAAAATTAATTAGAAATATTTAAATTTTTAATTATGCTGGTAAAAAAATATTTTAAGGCAATGCCATGGCCCGTAGCCCTACAAGAATCTGGGGGAGGGGGGTCGGTGTTACAAAAAAAATGAATTAATAGTTGGCCCTATTTGTTGTTTCTGAGTTTAAGAATAGGGAAGCTAAACTTGTCCAATATTTTAAATAATGTTAGAATTATTTAACTGGAGACCAGGTAGACATGTCAGAGATGGGAATTATTTAACTGACATAATTAAAGGTACGGCGTTTGGTATTAAAATTCTTCGTAAAAAAAACAAATGTTTGTACATCATGTCCTCAATCAGTATGATTTGATTAGAATTATTCAGCTCTTAAACCAAGTGAGAGAGGGGCTTCGTCTGCGTTTTTTTTGAATAAAATATTTAATTGTTTTGCAAACTGCAAAGTTAATGATTGCAATTAATTGATTTTTAATCGTTTTTTTAAAGCATCCCAGCTCATCATTTTTGAGAAAACCAAGAATCATAACAATAATAAAAAATACGAATCATCAATTAAAAACTAAAAATATTTCTTTCTCCTTCTTTCAATGAGAAAATAAGTACTAAACTAAATTACACTAAACTAACAAAAGTGATTATGACACTGGCAAATCGCAATTACTATTTAATTGGTAGGAAAATTATTTTTCTATCTTTTACTATTTACAATAATAATTACATTTAATTATTAAAATAATTGCCAAACTTTTATTTTTATTTGTGAAATATTTGCAACAATTTTGCAACCAATTTTTTTTGTCTCTATCTTGGCATATTTCAAATTATTTGCAAAATCTTTTTTACAATATTTATATTTTTACAGTTATCTTTTTTGAAATAAATACTTTATTTCATATTTACAAATTATTTTTATAATGCTCACTCAATATTGTTTTACCAAAATCTCGTTTTGATTGGCTACAAATTAATGAGAATCCCTTACAATTGGGATGACTCCAAATTTTGTGTTCAATTGACAAACTCAAAATTTCAACAATTAATTTGTAAAATTAATTTTATTTTGTTTTCTATGCAAACTCTTTATCAACTCCAAAATTGTTTTTATGGTTTCATAACCCTTGACAGGTCAATGTCATCCAAGGCCATTGATATTTTATGGGTTGTTTGCTACATAAATAATTTTTGACATCATTTAAATATTTATTGGCAACTTGACTACTTTTCTGGACTCAACAAATTAATTCAATTTCGCGCGAATCGAGGTAAAAAGAATCATTAATCAAATTATTTTTGCAAATTATTTTTATTTTTTAGGTTTTGAAAATCCCGGTAAAAGACTTCCATTGGATGTCATAGAAGAATTATTAATTTATGGAGCGCCCCTCATTTGCCTCAATTCAATGGTGACGGTCGTCCTGTTTGTCACTGATCCAGAAAATTCTAGATTTTTGTATTCAAAACTCCCGCCACGTTTTAAAACTCCCATCATTTTCATTTTGTATGTTTTCATTGAAACTTACAATTTACTCGTGGTCATCTGGACGCCCATCATGGCCATTACCATCATCACAATTTATTTACTGTCCACTGAATTTTGGCTCAAAAATTTAAAGTACTTTGATAATTAAATTTTGAATTTGGCGCGCAGTTATAATTTGTACATTTTATATTATTTTAGATGTCAAAAATTAAACCAAGAACCTCACTTGGAGCAGGTTTTAGAATGGATTAAAAATTATCAAGAAATTCGAGTACTGAATATTCACTACAATGAATCCTACTCACGTGACGTGTGCCTGCCATTTATTTTTCAGTTGTATCATTATCACATGATCAACATTTATGGCAGTGTCAAACTCCATTCATATCTCCCGCTACCCACCCTCGCATCTTTTATCTATTGGAGTGGAGCCATGTTTGTCATTGAATTGGTTCTATTTTTGCGATTGAGTCAACTCTATGAAAATTCAAAAAAATTAATTCAAACTTGGAGCCAAAAATTGACCAAACCAAATCGGAAATTTGTGAGACATTTGAGACCCATTGGATTTGAATGGGGGCCATTATTCGAAAAAAGAGTGCTTTATTAGTAGTCTTGTTAGTTTGCAAAACGATGAAAAGTTTATTGCTTTTATTTTAAATTATACGGCGGCGGGAAAGAAGAATAAAAAATAATAGATTTTAATGGTCAACAAAACGTCACGTGACAGATGATCATTCAAAAGTGTAATTTTTTTTAGCAAGTCACGTGGCCTTGAAAATATTAATTTTGTATTTAAAGACCTTGTCAGGAGTAACATATTGTTAATTTTTTACATGGTCACGAGGTTCTTACGTAAATTATCTAATCTTTGTAGTGGTAGATAGAACCCACAAAAAAAATCTTCACAATTCTACAAGTCAATTAAAATAATGATAAAGAATTACTTTGTCACATGTGTCGAGTGTCTACCTGTGCCGGATTATTTATTTCGTGGGGAATTTAATTAATAAGCCTCCTTCTATTTTCTCAGGTAAAATCTAATTAAGATTAAAATTGATTTAAATAATTTTTGACATTTATTTTATTCCCCCGGCTAAATTCTCTTAGACAAAATGTACATTCTAAATGTTAATTTAAATTAAATACAGAATGGCCAAGAAAGGACCCACGTCCCCGACTCCAAGTGACCAAAGTGACAATCGGCCAATGTGGAAGACCCTGACAATCGAGCCGGTCATAATGATCCACATGGCCACAATGCTCCTGGGGTTCATGGCCATACAGGACGTCCTTCTTCAAAAATCTTGCCGCGTCAACTTCGCCTATAGTGACGCTGTCTGTGATGCGCTTGAGTCAAAGTAATTTAAATTACAATTAATTTTGAGTTTAATTACTAAAATAATTAAAATTAGGGATCTTGAGAGTTACCCTCAGGAGGAGCAGTCAATACAAAAATTTCTTGGGCCAATCATCATGTGGCGCATGATTCTCATCAACATTTTCCCTGTACTTCTAGTCTACCTAGTGGGCGCATGGAGTGACAAATTTGGTCGAAAACTCCCCATGCTCATGGTCCTATTTAGCATGGTAGTGTACCACGTGTTTATTTGTATTTGTGCGCAAATTCAAGTGGGTGCATGGTTTGTGGGTTTGGTTTCGTCCTTGATTATTTCGATGGGTGGAAGCAATGCCGTTTTTGGTATGGCCGTTTTTAGTTATGTGGCTGACACGACCTCAAAAGAAAAATTGACACAGCGCACGAGTATAACGGGGTCATGCTATTTTTTTGGGATTACTCTTGGCCTGGGTCTACGCGGGATTTTGGCTGCAATGTCATTCACTTTTGCACAAACGTTTGGTCTTGCGGCAATTCTTGAAGGGGCAGCATTTCTCTATTTATTTTTCTTTATTAAAAATATTCGGGATGAAAAAGCCATTGCGGGAATTTCAAATGGAGAACAATTGCGGGAAATATTTAAATTGAAACACATTTCCGATTCGTTGTCAACAGTTTTTAAAAAAAGAGAGGGAAATGATCGATTCAAATTAATTGTTCTTCTCATGTGCCATGCTCTCGTCATGGGGCCCATGTTGGGTAAGTTTAATTAAATTCATAGTTAAATTTAAAATTAAATTAAATTTTTAATTTTAGGGGAAACCTCCATCGTTTATTTATTTACTCGATTCAAATTTAATTGGGACGCGGGAGCGTTCTCTGCCTTCATGACTTACAAGACGGTCGTGGGATTTGTAGGAAATTTTCTTTGTATGGCCATTTTGACCGGGAAACTTAAATTAAGTGATCCAATGGTCGGCATTGTTTCCTGCGCAAGTCAATTGGCGGCATCTTTAACTTTTGGTTTGGGTGCTTCTCCTACTGCCATGTACGTGGGTCCAATTGTGGCCCTTTTGGCAGGGTCAATTACAGCCGTGGCGAGGTCATTATTGTTTAAACTTGTGCCAAGACAGGAGACGGGGAAGGTTTGTAAAAATTAAAATAATTCAAAGTTTAAATGGCGCTTTTTTTAAATTGAGGTTTGTGGTTTGTAGTTAAATTCATTTATTGGAAGTATGGAGAGTATGACCCAATTAGTGGTAGGGCCAATGTACAGTCTGCTTTATACTTCAACATTTGAATTTTTCCCGGGAGCTTTCTATCTCATGTCAGGTTTATTTATGATACCCCCTCTCGTGGTTTACATGTGAGTTGAAAACATTTTATTTTATTATTTTTAAATTAATATTAATTTAAATAAATTTTTTTTCATAGTTGGCTTCACTCACAAGAAAATAATTTAAAGAAGGAGTGAGTCTCACTCAGTGAAAATTAATTTAAATATTTTTGTTGAAATTAAATAAAAATACAAAATGGACCATTTTGAACTCCTTTTTTGGTAGTGAAAACTTTATTAACTTTTTTTAATTGGAGAAACGCTCCAATTAATTGTAAATTGACATTATCTTTGGAGTATTAAACAATTCTGTCACATTTATGTTTAAAAAAAATGTTCATGAAAAAGCGCGCAAAAGTTTATTATAAAAATGGGGCGAGTGACCCTGCACAACTAAAGGGTCAAGTTTCATTAAATGTTTTAAATAAATTTTACGTCCCGTGTCAAAAGCTTTTTCATAAATAATCCAATTTGGTTTTGGTTCAATTTTGAACATGGAACTCGTCACAAACATAAAACTTTGTTCCCCTCTTGGATTAGCATAAATTCTGTACCCAAATTTTGAAACTCTTTTAGCAATTTGATGGAAATATCCCGCGGCAAATGTTTTTTGAATTTTTTCCTTCAAACTACCCAATTCTTGACTACCTCTTTCGCCAGGCTCGTACACTTTGTGGGTCTCCATGAGAGCTTTTAATTGATCTTTAATTTCTTGGGACTCCTTCAATAACTTGAAATTTAGATAATTGACTTCACACCATCTTTCAGAGTAGCCATTTTTTACCCAGGACTCAAATACATTTAGGAAAGTCAAATAGTTTCCAGTGGATTTGAAAAAGAGCGCCCTTTTTCTGTCTGCGTAACTTTCTTGACCTCTCGGACGAATAAAAATTTCTCCTGCTGTCTCCATTCCCGATAAAATGGCAATAATTGTCATGACCTCTTCGGAACAATTGAATTTATGTGCCGTGATGAGAATTTTAGCTAGGCGGGGGTCAACGGGGAAGAATATCATGAGTCTCCCGAGAGGGGTCACATGACCTTGTGAGTCGAGGGCGTCTAAATTCTGACAATTTGAAATACCCAAGTCAATCAAAGAATTGGAGGGAGGGTCCATGAAATCGAAGGTTTTGACATCCTTCACTTCCGGACAGGCCGATAGGAGGAGCACGGCGTTGTCGAGATTTCGGCGTTTTATTTCTGGTACGGAATTGTTCTCCATTTTTTCATAAAATCGGGGACTATTCAATCGGTATATTTTACCCGGTCTTGTACGACAGTACGACCCGCCCGGCGTTTTCTTTGTTCAGCGGCGGCTTTGGATATGGGCCCGAGGGTTAGGATGTCCAGCCCTTTTTTAGAGTCAAAATGACTCACTTTGACCTTCCCACAGTCTATGACGTAGACAATGCCATCTATTGTCAAAGATGTCTCGGCTATATTTGTTGCTACTACCACCTATTTTGGCGGAGAAAAAATTTAAAATTCAAAAATTGAAAAAATTGATTAAAATTAATTTAATCACTTTGCGCTTTCCTCCTGGGGCAGGGGCCAAAGCTCGGCCTCGGTCGTCCATGGACAGAGAAGCGTGGCAAGAAATTATATGCAGATTATCATTGCGGGTCAGAAGGTCACAACACTCGTCAATTTCATCTTTACCAGGTAAAAATATTAAAATATTGCCTGCAAAATAATTCAAAATATATAAAATTAATTTTAAAACTTTACAATTTTTTGTAAACTTAATTACCAGGCCCAGATTGGTCAATTTGTTGAACAGTTTTGACACATAATTTGACCCGGTCATCATCGTCGTCATTGTTGAGGTAAATTGTTTCTACTGGGTACATTCGACCAGTCACATTGAGGACTTTGGCCTGGTCAAAATAGGCGGAGAATTTGACTACGTCTAAGGTCGCCGAGGTCACTATTAGCCGGAGTTCAGGTCGACTTTTTAAAGCCAATTTGAGGAGTCCTAGAATTAATAAGGACGTTAATTACGGCGGCGGTAATTTTAATGAAAGTGGAGGTAAATTTCATGCCCATAGCGGTAAAAATAATAAAATGGAGTTAAAAATAATTTTATGGCGGTAAAAATAATAGATCGGCGGTAAATATAGTGGAGTGGAGTTAAAAATATTAAAATAACAGTAAAAATAATTGAGTGGAGGTAAAATTAT
>JAQIVZ010002195.1:0-22970 GCA_034700945.1 Arrhopalites spinosus
TACATTGCACACGGTATTGAATTTTTTTTTATTCGAAAAAAATGATTCGAACAAAAAGCCATTCGAATAAAATGTCAGTCGAAGAAAATGTTTCGAAAATAATACGTTCGAAAATAATGCATTCGAAAAAATTACGTAGGACCAATTTTCAAGCCGATTTTCCATTTATACACTTACCTCCTTAAAGACGTAGGAGCGGTGGTTACTTTAACTTTTAAGGTACGACTGAGAGAGGAGAGAGTACTAGACATGCCAACGACACACACAAGAGAATCCTTATAAGGACCTTAAGTAAAAGGTTTCGTGGTTTCACCTCCTTTCATTACATTACATACACACACACACAGGGAGAGAGAGAGAGTTGCCTTAAAGTATCAAATGCTGTGATTTCCACAGGTAAAGTGAGTGAGTACTTAAAGGGTAGTGAGTCTGAAAGTAGTAGTGCGGCTCTTTAATATACACAAAAAATAAAGTTAATGATATTAGAGAGAGTATATCTAACCCCTTATAAGATTGAGAGAGAGAGAGAGAATATAAAAAAATATTCTATTATGGATGGCCTATATAAAGTTCCAGACAGAGACAGACAGAAAGAGAAAGATTGAGACAGGAATAAAGAGATGTGGAGGTCTCCAGTCGGCTACAAAAATTGTGTATCGTCTCTATTCCTATAGACAAGTCTGGGGAGAAGTTACATAGGGACCCTCTCTCTCTTATAAGAGTAAAAGGTCCTAGTCGCCACGACAAAAAAATTGAGCTCCTCTCTCACCTATTGTTCAATGCAATGCACCTGACTGCCGAAATCGGGAACTATTCCGTCTTTCTGGCGCCTCATCGACGGGGTGCTCGTCTCTTCTTCTTCTTCTTCATCTTCTTCCTTTACCTTGGCTTTGGCTCCTCAACATGTGTCAAGACCAAATAAGCTTGGCCACTTCTTTTCACACATTTCTCTCCCCCCCCCCCCTCTCTCTCTCTCCAAAAGAAGGAACCAGCCCTACAGTATTGTCCATTGGAGAATTAACCACTAATTATCTGTAATTGCCTCCTCTTCATTGTAAATAGCATATTAAATTCATTTTTTTAATACTCTTGGAATAAATTGAGTCGACAAGAATTTTAATTTGAAGATTATTTAACAATACAAACTTTTTTTTATTTGCTCTCTCTCTCTTTCTTTATTTGGAGGTGGAGGACAAGAGGGAGAGAAAAGAGCGAGTGCTAAAATTAAAAGATTTTATCTTTTATCTGTAGATAAATAAATCTTTCAAGAGGTAAATTAGTTTGTTAAAGAAAAATCTTCATCCTCACCTGTACAAGTTGTCTCTATTGTTGAGAAGTCTCTTTCTTTCTTTTATAAAAAAATAAAAAGTTGGCTTCAAAATGAGGTACTTGAAGGCAAAGGGATACAAAAACTATTTTTTCAATACAATTTACAAAGCTCTGTAATAATCAAAAGAGATGACCCTTGAGGGGGATGAGCAAAGCTAAAGTTATAGCCACAACACAATCAAATTATTACATCACCTTTTTTATAACTCTCTCTCTCTCTCTCTCTCTCTCTCTCTCTACAATTTACCGTTTATCTTCAACTCTAATATTAAAAAACCCTTTTTCTTTAACTTTATACTATAATTAAACTATACACTTTAATTTCTTTTGACCGCAAATAGTCATAGTTGAAAAATTGGAATTTTTCTTTTAAAATGTCAGAAAAAAAACTATTATCGTAAACTATCACACTACAGTGGGTTTGGCTTATGCCAAATAAACTTTAGGAAAATGGAGGCAATGATTTTGATTTTTTAAACTTAAAACTAAATTGAGTGGGTTGATACTCATTTTTTTGTAGTATTTCTCTGTTCTAATTTTGATAAAAACAAAAAATACAGGGAAACTTTTTTAGCAGAAAGTAGAGTATTTTAGCAGAAATAAACTTTACTAAATAAAATTGTCTGCTTTATATATAAAAAAAATTTGGATAAAATGTTTGGTTTTACACTTGTGTCTTGTGTATGAGATTTTTTTTAAAAAAAAAAACATTGAGAGTGTTACGTGTTATGCCCACCCATGTCTTGAAAATGTAGGCAATTCCCAGTCCTCGTGTTCAAAATCTTTTTAATTCTGTATTCCCCTCTGTCTCTCTCTCTCCCGCCTACACAAGGCATGAAAGTTGTCAAAACATTGAAAAAGACCCACAACAAGTGTCTAATGTCTCAGTACACTGTGAGACCATTTTGACTATATGAAAATGTTATAGGGGAAGCTACATTATTGGCAAATTGACGAGAAAATTACGAGTACAGTCCTCTCTCTCTCTCTTCTATCGAAGTGACAAACTCACTCGCACTCTCCTCTGTGCAATTTGGGCTTGATTATTTTTAGATTTTTATGTAACGTTGTAACAATTTTACAAAATTTTATACACTCGAAAAATAGATTTAAAAAAAGGTAATTTACAGATAAATAAAATGTGTGAGTTATCTAAAAGAAAAAAAAGTGAGGGAGGGGGTGTAACACCGGGAATTGTTTTTAATGGTAATTGTAGGCTATGAAAAAAGATAACAAAGTTTCCCCAAAAAATTAACTTTTGGTCCTTTTCCCCTTAATGGAGAATCATCTTTTTCTGTCTTAAGTCTGTAGGTGAGCCCTCACTCAATAAACTACAAGTTCTTATTTCCTAATCTGACCCTTTTCAAGACAGGGGTCAGATGATAGAATATCTGTCTGTAGTTCTCTGTCCTAGTCCATGATTTTGATGGAAGGAAGGAGAGAGAGAATTTTGTGCTCAATTTTTTTTCTCAACTTGTGATATTCCGCATCCTCCTCATGTGTCATAACTTGTAAAATGACATGCAATTACATAATGTCTATGGTCAGTACAAGAGCAGATGCCAAGAGAGAGAGAGGAAAAGGTCATAGCTATATATAGAGCTTGTTAACTAATTAACACTAATTCTGGCCACCTGCTTGTATACTTGTACTCAATTGGAGAGTCCTTACCTGCCTCTCCATTGAGTCTTAACCTTGCCTTGGTCTCCTTACCAAGAGTAAGGAGACCAAACCACAATAAATGGCTAGTGTGAGGATTCTCGAGGTACTTTTCACTTCAATTTGGAACTTACTTATGTTGTTAGCGCCACTAAAGGAAGGAGAAGAATGTTATCGTGTAGTTAATAATGATATAGAACACATTTTCTCTCTCTTTATAACGTCTTCAAGAAGAAAACGGGATTCATTTCTATGGATGGACACACATGCACATTTTTAAAAGTTGTACAACCATAAGGACCCATGTGAGACCACCGCTAATCAGACAGAAGCACACACAAACAGACTATACAATTTAAGTAATACAATATTATGGATATTATATAGCTCAATGTACACTTCTCTCTCTTCTTTACTCTCCATTTCTCAAGCTTCTCTCTTTTCATGGAAAATTGTGAGGGCTGAGCAAGACAAAAAAAAAAGTCACAAGTTGTAAACACTTGTGCATGCGGCTTTTTTTCCCTTATTTTTTGGGAAATGGTCCCTTATGACCCTTTGGACGAGCCTTTAAACTTCAATAACAAGAGAGAGAGAGAGAGAGAGAGTCAACGGCACAGACGGACGGTAGGAATCATAATAACAGAGTCAAGCTAAGGTACAGTCAACACATTGAGCCTTCAAATCTTTACACTTTCGTCACGGTTCATATGGCGTCAGTGTCAAACCTATTGGCACATCCTCTCTCCCTTTTTTTCAAAATATAAAGTTCCTCACATTCTTATTCAACATGTGCAACTCACATTCTCCTTTTTTTAAAACCACAATCTGTACTTCATTTTTTAAATATTTTTTCTATTTTAAATAATTTGCAGAGATCATTTTCTCATAATTTCTTTTTTATACAAATTTAGCTAGAGACATTTATTTTGAGTATGTGATGACAAAAAGAAAAGAAAGTTTTCTTTGGAGAAGCTGCTAAAAAGGACACTACATTTAGCATTTGAACAAGGGCCCTTTATATTTAAGAGGACAAGAAGCGTCCACTAAAACTTTTATATGGACCATATACGTCCATAGAGTCTAAGACTGGAAAAATATTTTAGTCTTAAATGATTTCCTTTTTCCCTTTTGCATTGTAACCTTAAAAGGGAAAGGCAAAATGACAATTTTCTTCGTGATAAATTGCTCCCTCCACTCAATCACTCAACTAGACAAACACAAACTGCCCGGCTAATTGTACTTTTTTTTATTTTTCTTGTGGCAATTATATAATGTTACACAGACAGAGAGAGAGAGAGAGAGAGAGAGAAATAAATTAGACAAGGAAATTGTCACGGTGTGTAAGAATTCTCCAAAAGTATTTTCTATTCATTTTTAAAAATATGTCGTCACTTTGACAAGGTAAAAATT
Organism: Arrhopalites spinosus; assembly: GCA_034700945.1. Taxonomy (NCBI): domain Eukaryota; kingdom Metazoa; phylum Arthropoda; class Collembola; order Symphypleona; family Arrhopalitidae; genus Arrhopalites; species Arrhopalites spinosus. Next base: position 4,399 of record JAQIVZ010002195.1, read on the forward strand.
GTCATAGCCCATAACACAGTCACAACAACAAAAATGTCCACTGTACATTTTCCAGTTTTGGAGATTTTTTCGAGTGACAAAAGTCAAAGTTTAGAGCCTCAAAATTACAATTCAATCCTCTCAATGAACCTTTGGTCACGTTCCTCTTTCATCTTCATATCTGTACTGACCACTTCTGTACGTCTAAATATTTCTACGACGAGTTTCAAATGTCAAGAGAACAATTAGAAATTTCCTCTAAATAATTCTGTTTGTCAAAAAGCCCAAGAAAAATAAAAGAATTTTAAAGCCAGATTAATTATCTTCTGTACAAAAATAATAATTATTTCCTCCATCCTCAATTTAATTTCAAAATTTAAAATTTCAACTAACAATTTATTTTTGCGCATCAACTCGGTTACTCAACGAGGAAAAAGTTTTGCATAATAAATTTGTCACTAGTAAAATAAATAGCAAAGTTTGCAAAAAAATAATTGTTGAATGAGAGATGCGTTATCAGTAGGATAAAATAAATTTGTACAGGTAAGCAGGTAGACATGGGCTGATTATTACGACTCAAAAAAGTTGTTGAAGAACGTTCAGTGAACTCTTTTTCATGCCAATGCTAAAGGATATTACATTGGGCATACATGCTACATTCCCCATTTGATCTATGGATATTTTATTGTCATGATGCACAAGATGAAGAACCAATCACTGTACACTCCACATGGTTTACCTGTCCATAGTCCCTACTCCATGATTTATGATTATTTTGTAATGAGGTCTATATGGTCAATGAAAAATGCATAGAGATGAGCCATTTGATTTTAATTGCTATACAAAGCTCAATCTCTTTCCTCTTGTAGAGTTGGCATTCGCCATTTAAAATTCATACCAAGGGGTTTTTCTTTAAAAAAAATTTGGTTTGAAAAGTAGAAAGAACAATGGAAATGGAAGCACGTGGAATGATTTAGATTATACAGGTAAGAAAACAAAAATCAAATGACGTGATCGAGTTTAATAATCTTCTTGTTTTTCTGTCTGTACAGATGCAGATGTTCTCTCTCTTTTTATTTTACAAGGATAAAAATTGTACAGCTGATAGTGTCTCGTACAAAAAGAAAATGATGATGGTTGCATATTAATTAACAAAAATATCGTTTACTTGGTAAGTAAACGATAATGTTTTCATTTATGATTCTTAACTCAACTCAACTAAATTGTCAGTTGTCAGAGTTGTAGTATATTTTAATTACTGAGACAGTGAATAATATTTTGTTTTTTATTATAACAGTTAAAAAATCTTGAGACAAAATATTATTGAATAATTAAAACTTGTCGAGTGACCCCTCTGGACTTTGACTCTTTTTTTTGTGTCCATACGTATCGTCCGTCAAATAATATTTTAGTGACAATGAGTTATAGTGGATGAAATCCACATGTTGTCGTCACACCCCCTTTTATGATCCTTTGACGTCCGTTACCAACTAATCACTGTAACCCTCCCTTTGGCTCAACTGAAAAACACGTGCACTCTATTCTCATGTTAAAATCTCCTTTACGTTTTTTTTCTACATTGAGAAACGTTTTATTGTCATTTTTTTCTCTATTAAAAATCTTTCCTCTTATTTTCTATTTTTCTTTACAAAATTTCTGTATTTGACTCTTAATTTCATTTAAAATTGTTTTTTTGAGCAATACTTTTGGAATTGGTAATGAGGTTGAAAAAAATCGGTGGGGATTAAGTAACGAATTTTTAACACTGGCTTCTTGCTAATTACTCCTTGTCTCGTCACTCTAATTGTACGTCTAGAGAGATAAGAGTTGAAACCCATTTAACTTTAACTGTGAGGCTTATATTAACTAGAATAAAAAAATTCTTATCCTTTACTTCCCCTTATGGGAGGTGACTAATTGTGAGCGAAGGACAAATAAAGTGAGTAATCTTTTACAAGTTTTAAGTCTTTGTAAATAATCTTGTTACAAGTCTGGAAAATATTTTTTTTTGTATTGACAAAAAATACAAAAATAAATACTCCAGCTTCTTATCATTATCCAGTACGAGTAGTGTCAAGTGGAAAAGAATTTTTTAACCTTTGATCTCATTTACAAATTATCTTTTTAAGGGACTTGGTGTCAACTTGTTATTTTTGACATTCTAGTCCCTGTCTTGATTTCAAGTGTCAAGACACAGAAAAAAGATTTTGACAAATATTTAAAAATTGATTATTTTACTTGGATGGAAATTCAAGAAATGAATTAAAAATTGCTCTGTTTTTTGTAATATATTTAAACAATATTTCATGGATTTAATTGACATTTTCTTTTTGAAGTGTAGAGTAAGACATAAATTGTGAGTAATTATAAAGAGATTTTAATTGTCTGTACATGTAAACTAAGGAAGTAAAAGAGAGAGAGAGGGACACGACCATGGACAATACAAACTAAACAACACCCCCGTTGTCTTTTTCCGGTTTTAAAATATTCCCCACCCCCTGATCCGTCCTGCCGTTCCGGTTTCACGCTACACTCGCTAATTTTCATGCTGCTCTCTCGCCCATGTATCTTTCTCGCCTCCTTCCTTACAAGTAAAAAAAAATGACCATTGTCAAGTGTAGTGAGACAATTGCTTATATTATTATTATCCCTATGACGGCATCCATCCTCTGTGACTTATGACTACTAGGCTCATAATTTCTCCCTCATGACGGCGTCCTCAGACTTCCTCTGAGTTGAAAAAAACATGTGTAAAAGACACTATCAATTCCATGTTATTTACTTGTACAAAATCACATTTAGATTTTTTTTTGGAGAAATCAAAGTACTCTGTACACATATAAAAATGTAAACATTTGCTCTACTCCCATTTCCAGTTGGACACTCGTCAGAATGACTTGCAGAGGGATTTGTTACAATGACAATCTGGGATTTTTACTTTTTTACCCTCCTCGTCATTTCCTTGATACATTTTGAATTGATTCTTTTAAAAATTTGGGAAAACCTGTAGCTCGGAACTTCGGAAGTACCCCCTTTGTCTTAAATTTATCATGACAAAAATAGGAGAGGAAATAATCAGAGTGCATCATTCTGTGTTTACCCAAGAAATTATTATTTTAACCCCTCTTGTACTCCATACTGTGAGAATAATTTCTTATATTTTGTAATATTTTCATCATTTTCACTTCCTAGACACCGGAGACCCTTTTCCCCTCTTTTGATGACACAAAGTTAAGGAAATGAGTAAGTGTATTTAGTATTTATATGCCGGAACTGCCCTTCTTGGTCTCACACTGAAAAAAAGTCCACCAAAAATTAAAATCAAAGTCAGAGTTGATTTATATGCAATTTATTTTAGGGTCTTATTTTTCTCCAATTTATTTGTTCAATTTTTTGACTCTTTAAAGTTTCAAAAAAAAGTTAAGGATGTGAAATAGACGGATACTGTATACGAATATGGAGTAAATCGGATGGACTATTTTTTTTGTGATGATGATGATGATCAAGAGGGTGTTCCATCCCGTTCCTCACTATCATAATACCTGTAATCACCACCACCACATAACACAAAACTTTCTTTTGTAATGCAACATTATGCACATATGTGCAATGTGAACCCTTTATTATCCCAATCCTGAATAATGTAAACATGGGGACTACAGGTAGAGAGAGAGAGAGATGGAATTTGATTATTGGGAGTGATATATGAGGTAAAATAACACAGGAAATTATTCGGTTTGGTAGGAAAAAGGCGTTGAATCAAAAGTTATCAAAGCGGAAGTCACCCCGCCCTCAATTTTAAATTGCTCTTTTTCATACAAATCCTCTCTCTCTCAAATTTTAATCTTGTTAACTAACTTTGGAAGGAGAGGGGGGTTTGTTCAGTCATTAAAATCAGGGGAAATGATTCTCCCCCTCAAAATCTGAAATCTGTGCATTTTTTTAAAATGGAATTTTAATAATAAAAAATTCCCATATTTATTTTGTGGATTCCACTCCACGCAACTCAAAGATTCCAATCTTTTTTTTAATGACTTTTAAATAAAAAAGATGAAAGAGATACAAAAAAGATAAAAATCCTGGAATTAACAGACACAATAAAAATACTTTTATCCCATTTCCATTATAATGACAGAATATCTGTTAAATCTATTTTTGTAGGTCCTGGGGCTGCACATTGCACAGGCACAAAATTTAGTTAACAAATTACAAATACTCTTTTGAATTTCCTCTTGAATTTTCAGACCAAAATGATGAATTGCATGCAAAAGTGAATGCTGGAATTATTTTTTCAGAGGGGAGTTGAAAAACTATCGTTGCTTTGTAACTTTTGTAAGAATTAAAATAAATTGATAATGCATTCCATTTAAATGCATGACTCCATCCCATGGCACGTACTTTGAAAAAAAAGTAAAAGTTGTCGGTATTATCTGTTACAATAGAAAAAATTGTATGGAGAAGGTATAGGAAGTATTAGTAACAAAAGATTAGAATCAATCTCAATTAATTGCTCTTCTTCTTTTTCTTGAGAGATGATATCTCTAGAGATTGTACAAAAATCTTCTCTCTCTCTCTCTCTCTGTTACCCATCCCCAATTTATTGTTTGAATTATGAGGAACAAGTACATTATTTTCCTTGTTCAAAGGGAGAATTCAATTTACAAAAGAGAGAGAGAGATTTTGATACATTTAAACTCCTTGCTCTGTACAATACAAAACAAGAAGACGCAACAGGTGGACTTTGTATAATAAAAGGGATAAGCTTGCAGCAAGATAATTAATCAAGTCAATTTATTTAAAATGATCAATCCCTTAGTATCTGTACAAGACTCCAGTTTCCACATTATTTCAATTTTCAATAGTAACCATAATCATGATCATAATTCAATATAAAATATAATGTAAAAAATCTTGGGGGAATTTTTTGAGAGAGAATCAGTGGAATTGGCAAGAGAGAAAGAGAAAAAAACTTGTTTTGATTTACGTTTATAATGGACTGTTAAAATATTTTGGCAAAAAAAAGGTATTAGTAAAAATTACATGAAACATTTTTCTCAAGGGAAAGTCTCTCATTGTATTATTAAAATGAGACATTTTGCTTCTCCTTTGGTGGTTGGTTTTGGTGGTTCATGGATTGTAGATTTTTGTCGGTACAAGGATTTCCAACAAAGTGCATCTTTACATAATAGAGAACAGGTATAACTGATAGTACTTGTATAAAGTACAGGTAAAAAAAATTGGTTGCATGATGTAAGACATTGTAGAAATCACAGCACGGTTCAACACAAAAAAACTCCAGTTTTTTATATTCCTTCTCCATGGACACTCTGACAAGCAATGGAGTGGATCATAATGTAAAATTATTATGATGTAATATCAAAAAAGAATTTCCCTGGAGAAAATGTACGACAATTTACACACGCTCAAGTCAACTCACAGGAGTAACAACAACATCCACTCTACTTTTTATTAAGACAATTCATGCCCATGTTCATGTTATACAAAAGTTAAAGTACCCACCTGAACTCACTTTGCCGTGTCATAATTCCATAGTAAATTTTGAAATTTGTGTGAATCCTCAGACCTCACCAGCAAAATTCTGTCATCCATTTCATTCTCTCTCATTACAATAGCTCTTATACGTAGAAGCCCTTAAAAAATGCAACAAATGATGTCACAATTTTTTTGTGTTAAAGAATGAGGGCAAACATTCCAAAAGACGAGACTTAAAATATTTTTTTTTGTGACTACTCATACAAACTGTAGCAACTTTAGAATGGAAAAATATTTTTGTGCATAATAAACAGAGAGAGAGAGGGTAAGTCAGGCATTTGGTCTATTTGTACAGTTTATTACAGATACAAAGGGATGAAGATGGAAAGTCCATGTGTATCTGTATTATTGAACAGAGAAAGAGATATGGAGTAATTGTAATGGAGGATTTGTAGGGCTAGGGATATATAATGTAAAATCTCCCGTTAGAAATAAATTTCTTTCGGTTAAAGAAAAATAGGAAGGGGTGGATGGTGACCCACTTAGATTATTTATTTCATATGAGGAACACACAAGAGTACACAGAGTATCAACCCTTGTGACATTCCACCAAGTGTGTGTGTGTGTTTACAAAAACATATGCTTCCACCTTCTCACTTGTTAAATATATTCCGTATTAAAAACCCACGGTAGAATTTTTACCTATGCATCCGAGTGGAGTCCGAACAAAACCCAAAAACTGTTAACCCCCCTAGCCTATTGTTAGTTTATATAGTTTACATTGAATTTGAGTAGGAGAGAGAGAGAAAGAGTTGAAAATTCCTTGTTGTGTTTGAAGTTAGTCAAAGTTACACACAAAATAAAAATGCCTTTCCCTCACACGTTTGACACGATCACAGAGACTCTACAAGGCAGACACAATGACAAGAGAGCCAAAGTGAATCACAAGTAGGAATAGAGACATTTTTATCACTCTTGTGTTCTCTCTCAAAGAGGCGGAGGCGGAGGCGGAGGCGGAGGAGGTTACTCTTAAATTGTATGAGAAATTTTTTTTCTCTTCACATGTAAAACTTGTAAACTTCTTCCCAATCCCAAATCTAGAGCGCAACAGGTGATGCACGAAAATAAAAGATGACCGGGGTGAGTTAAAAAAAGAAAACAAGATTGAACACCTGTGCCTTCTCTCTTCATCTTCTCTGTATCTTTTTATACAAAGGTCTAAATTGGTCCATGTTAAGAACCCACATCTGTACAATTTATAGTATCTTCATCCTTCATGTCATTGATTTAATTCTTTTTACAAAATCTTAATTTCATTACGACTTACGAGACTAAAAAAATTGACTATATTTTGAATATTTTATTTCGTTTGTTTTCTTGCTATAAAATGTGAAGCAATTAAATTTTGTGTTTTTTGATCAATATTTATTTCCTTGTTTATTTCCTTGTATCTAAATGGCAAATGACAAGCTTGGCAAAGTTGACCTGTTCAGGTGTGATAAAATTTAATTATTATGATTGTCGTAGTATTCAAATGAATTTTTTTGTCTTGTTGTGTCAAAGAGGATGAGAAAACAAATGGTGATGAATTTAAATTAAAATGGAAATGAGAGAGTGAGAGACTAATGTTTATTTTATTTTGAAAAAAATGTATTTTATCACAGGTAATAAATATACAAATTATTTTTATCATGACAGTTAACTAAAAAAACCTGTTCTTTTTCTACTCCTCCTTTAATTATTACGTAACAATGCCTTTGACAAAATTGACAAAATGTCATAAAAATCAATTTTTTTTTCGATTCCTATCTCATAATCATCTTCCAATAAAAAACTAGTATTTCTTTTCTCATTTTACTAAAAAAAAAATTTTAAATGGAAACTCATGAAAATCTCATGAAAAACGCTTTAAATTTAGCAATTAATTTAATACTGTCCATTTGCAATAAAATAATTTCTCCACTCTCCAAACTGCAGACTCCCATTTAAAAAAATTTTCCAACTAAAAACAACATGAAAACTCAATTTAGGCTTTTAAAAAAATTCTGTACAATTTGTTCTGCCTGTCACTGCCTTTGAATCAAAGGGAAACAAACTTTTTTGAACGAGGATAAAATTCAATTTTAATTGATAATCATGGAGGGAGTGATTCCAGACAATTGAGACAGAGCGTGTGTGTGGGAGAGTAAAAATTTTGAGTAAAATAATTCACCGCACGTGTCCATTACCAAACCCTTGATGATGATGAACAAGGAGAGAGCATTTTCACTTGATTCTCACACTCCCCAAAAAAATAATTCTTTAAAATTGGCATTTTAACAATACAAAAAAAAGAAGCATAGGAGACAGAGAGCATATGGAAGTGTACCATTAATATTTAAAAAAAATAGGTCATAGTGATGATAAGGGCACTACTACATTTGTACAAGAGGTACCCTTCCCTACAATGTATGAAAGGGGTCTCATTATAAACAATTTAAATGGGAATAGAGGATCAAGTGATGATCACTCAACATTGTCAATTGTACACTCTGCCTGTACATAAAATGGAGGGGAGAGAATTTATATGCAGTGGCAGTGGCAGTGCCTGTCATTTGACTGACTCCTGCCTAGCTACAGACCATAAGAGACACGTACTTAATGTCAATAATTCCCCCCTCCCTCCTCTTTTTTTCATATAAATTTTATATGCACTCTATACAGACTATACACTCTCACAATATGGCAGCTGCCTTATTATAAACTTAAAGGGCCACACGACCCATCATCTCCCTCTGCGAATATCCACAACGACCTTTTCCCACGTGCATTCCCACCGTCGTCCAGGAAGGGGGACTGGAATTGACCCCACAATGCCATTTCTCTCTTCATTTTCATAAAATCATGGACAATCTTTTTTTTCACTAAATTTAAGGGAAATTTCTTTTGTTCTCTCTCTCTCTATAAAGACTACAGGCTATGTGTGTGTGTGTACAGTAGGGACTGCTGTTGTTACACTACAAATATACTACACAGAATACTCATTTGAATGATGAGGATCACGCAATATTTTAAAAACAACACGAATCTGCCACGTGGCCCACCTAAACAATTACTGACCTGGCCAACGTCTCAGTGCATGTCACTCTTCTTTCGTACCAAAAAAAATTGTTCATGTTTTTTTTCTCTCTTTGTTGATTGTATTTTAGTGGAGGTAAATAAAAACGAAAAAATATTTAGAGGAACGTTTTCCATTTATTTGATTTTGGATTTAAATTATTCCAAATAAGTGCAAAGTCTCAATGTAAACAAATGGACTCAGGCTTTCTCTATAAAATGTAATACAAAGTTGGACATTATTTGATGTATCAAATGGAGAATTTATTCAGACTTTTGTTATTTTTGTGATTATTTTGTTCATTTTATTTCCCAAAAAAATATACACATGAAATTGATACGACGCTCAGTTTGTTCAAAAGCGAGACGGATTTTGTGTACATTAAAGAGAGAGAGAGAAAAAGTCCATTTATTTTAGGACGAATGTCCTTAATTGTCAAGTCACGTGTTTGCCGTATTTCATGTAAAATTTTCCTCAATTTTTTATATTGACAGGAAACCAAGAATGGTGGCTTATTTTACAAATTATTTTTTTCATGAGATTGAATTTTGAAAATAATTATTTTATTTCTTTTCTAAAATTTTTCCCCGGTTATTTGATCACATCAATGAAGATCCCCGGATGAACCCAAGATGAAGAATCCCGGAAGTTGTTTATGAAAATAGAGGTACCCTTAAAAGATTAAGACTAGAGGTGCTTGACCTGTTTTTATTTTTTAATCCTTTTTTTCCATTTTTCATGTAAAAAAAGGGTAAAAGGGAAACCAATACAGAATAAATAATAATCTCAATTTTTTTGTGGTACTTTTTTCGTTTTCATTTTCAATTGAAAATATTTCTCTTCAATTTTACCTGCTCCATCCACTTCCTTGTATTGAAATGAGCCATCCCTTAAAAATCCCATGGCTGAATAGACAAAACAAAAATATTTCTGTAATACAATAATTTTTAGGGATAAAGTTCCCCAGGAAGTTTTTGAGATTCATCAAAAAAAGGGTTTCCCTTAAAAAAGAAAGTACCTGATACCCTTTAGTTCCACTTCACTCTCATTTTAAGTGTACAAAAAAATAATAAATAAATAAATGACTACAATTCAATGGAGGAGGATGGATGAGAGGGTAAAAGAAATAAGAGAGAATTTTATTTTTGTTAAAAAGGGAAAAAAAGGAAGAGTTGGCAAAAAAACCCTTTTTTTTCTCCAAAATATCCTTCGTATTGAATAATAATGAAAAATATTTTTCATTTCCTTCTATAAATGAAAAAACCCCCTTACTTTGATGGTGGTCAGAATGTACATACAAAAATACAGAAAGAAATCCCTCAGAGTGCTTGAGGTAATTTTTAAAGGGTACCTGTCTCAAACAATCAAAAGGTACTGTACCCTTCTCACATTCCTCAAACTATTTAAAGGGACAAGTGGAGGGACTTGAGCACCTTGATGTATGTACAGTTGTCATTATTGTACCTTGTGGTGACAAAATGTTCTTTGAAAGTGAATCTTTAATCTGAAGGGACCCCCCCCCTCCTTAAAATATATCTGCAATCCCTTCCTCTTCCTCATTTTCATCTTCATCCCAAACCCGAGGGAGACCTTGGCCCTGCAAAGATGAGGAGCAGTTACAAGGAATTCAAAGCTGGTGCAATTCAATTGAAATGGGGAGAAGATCGTGGGAAATATTTGGCCAAAAAAAAATAATAAAACTCAAGCTGCAACTTGTGTCTCTCTCATAATCAAGGCACAATGACAATCAATTGAATGGAGTGACGTCACTAAATAATATTTTACATGTAGGTAGGTAGGTATAAATTTTTTTATAACACGACTAATGTCTATTATGATCATTATTTCGTCTCCAGCTTGTCTCCAGTCCTGAAAAAACTCTTTTTTTTAGATTGTGTCACATGACACGCCTGTCATTTCTTGACACTTGACAATTTGACATAAATATTCCCCCCCCCCGTCATTTTCTCATTTAAATTTGATCGTACATCGTCTGACATGTATAAGAAGATCATGTTTCTCATTACACAATTAAAATCATTTTATTTCATTGAGTCTGTGAACTTGTACAATTTTTTTCACTCCATTTTCAATGGGGTTCAAGGTGACTACAGATTTTTTTTGTACAAGAAAAATTAATGAGACGGCTCTTGTCATCACATCTGTTCCCTCAAAAAAAATTTACAAAAATATTTATGATGAGATACATAATTTTTGAAAAAATCATTTCCCTATTTTGCATTTTTTTGCTACATTAATTTGAATGAGAAGAGACAATTTTTTAAAAAAGTTGATTAATGTGTCTATAGAAATTGGATATATAAAATTCTCTAAATTCCTTTTGTAAAATAATTGTCAATTAATTTTTTTTACATTTCCTCTCGACTTAAAAGTTGTCCTATGTACTATGTACTAAATGTGGTATTGAAATAGGAGAGGTTAATTAAAATGGAATAAAAATGAAATAAATTCCATTCTATCAGTATTATGTAATAAAACATAGGGTATTATAACATGTATGAAAATCCAGGTTTTTACACAAATTAAAAGTCTTCATGGCATTTGTTTTAAATTGATGATACGTTAGAGATATTACAATAAGTTTAGGACAGTTATTAGAGCTGAGGTTGACGTTTCAAGTATGTAGTTTTTATAGTTTACAAACACAATACAAATTAAATGGATATGTACATGCCATGGGGAGGGATAGGGACGATGAGGGGAACCTGAGTCCATTTTTGAACATCTGCTAATTTCCCCAGTCTAACTCTATCGTCGTGGGAATGCACCTGGAAAATAAAATCACATTCCATTTATCTTCCCATACTCAGCCAAAATATAACATAAACATATTAAATATATATTTATTATATCTTTTATAACTTTGAATTACCCTATCCATATAACATTACACACACACACTCACACTCATCATATTATAACACCCCTTTTTCCACTTGTCCTCTCTTGATTGATTTTTTCATTCACAAAAAATCTTTTTTAATTCCTTTTTTATTATTCATACTACATGTATTTCTAGCTTTTTGCATTTTTGCAAAAATTGACATTTTTAAAGAAAGATTAAGCAAAAAATGATTATTTTTTGCAAATGCTATTTCTCTTTAAAATAAATGTGTCACAAATCATATTTAGCCAAGTTATATTGTACAGAACAAAAAAAATAAAATCAGAGTCAAAAATTGTCCAGGTGGATGGTTATCAGTATCCGTGTAGGAAAAAAAATGGAAATAAATATATTTTTTTACGATGACATTAATTTCCACATTTAGTCTTTGTCTCATTTTTTTATTTGCACTGTGTACCATTCATTCCAAAAATATGACGGTAATTCTGCTCCATATGTACAGTACAGTAGCCAATAATAAAGGCAGGAGCTCCTTCGTACTTGTCGGTGTCGTTTGTGGATTATCGGAATGTTCGTTTCAAGTGGGAAAGGGGGGATATTTTTTTTTTGGTGATAATGCGGAACTATGTCAAAACGTTGATACGAACTAAAAAAAAAGTACACACAAGAAGAACAATGAGAACATTTATTTAATATTTATTAATACATTTTTTAATATTGACTAAAAGATCCCCACATGTCCGTGCTATTTTCTCCATTCTCCATTTTCTCAATATTTTTTTCACATGTCAATAGTACTATTAACTAAAGTATTGACGTAATCTTTGGAAAAGAGCCGAGTCACCAAAAAGGATTATGACCTATGTCTTATGTCTACACTCTGAACTTTTTATTATGTATTGCCTATTTACAATAGAAAGAATATTTCTGTATTGTTCGTCTTTGACTTGTTCAAATTTTTTTCTATGTACATTTCCATACTCTCTCGTTCATAATGTTGACAAATGGCGAGGGCATATCAAGTCATAAAACGAAACTCAAGTGGATGCACCTGGTCAGACAGAGAGAGAGAGAGAACTGTTTTTTTCGTCATCCATTCTGTGTTTATCAGGGAAATTAAATTAAAGGCTCAAGAAGGTTTACAAGTTCATCTCAAACATTATATATATATTTATATAGGGTACAAATGTACCCACATGTTTAATCCTCGTGACAATAGAGAGAGAGAGAGACCAGATAAAATAATTGATATCATCTCTATGTACAGTATGTACACTTTGTACAAAAATGTACATGTATAAGAACTTTATAATCTAAAACCCCATGTCCCAATAGTCAGTGCAGGTCCCCCCCTGTACAGGTGCAAAGTGAAGAGAAAGATAGAGACAAAAAAAACAACAAAAGAGGATTTTTCCGAGGACTGTCAAGTCAAAATTCTCGAGTGCCAAAAGGACCAAGCGGCAATCGCAGCAGTATGGAATAGTGCAAAAAATTATTTGCAATCAGGTGTCTCTCTCTCTGAGTGTACAATTTGTTGTTGATGTGGCCGGACGGGGTTGAATGAATATTGGACTCACATACAAATACAAAGAGAGAGAGAGAGAGAGAGAGAGTCAGCAATGACATAACAAGGAATGAATATATTTTATTTGTATTCTTGTATTGTGGACATAAAGTACAAGAGGCCGATTGGATTGGCGAGAGGAGGAGGAGACTGAACACCTGCACAGTGCAGTAATAACAATCACGAAATATCACATAAAATTGGGCTTGGTAGTAGTTTTTGTTGTGTAGAGTCCTCCTGCTTATTTTACTTTACTTGTCTCTCTCTCTCTAAGTACATGTAGACCATCATGATGACTATACACTACTTTGATTACGTGATTGATGATAGTCATGTAGGTAGTGTCAATGAGAAACGGCTTTTTAGCTCCTTTTTTTCGTCTGTCTCATCCCCCCATTTTTATATTCAGTGGTGGAATTCCAAAAACTATTTTTATTTACTTTTAACCTCATCTCCATAATTTATGTTTAATTTTTTACTCCCATTATTTACTAATAACTTTGTCCTTGAATATTTTAAAAATAAAAATAATTTCTTTTTTATCCTCATTGGCATTTTGTTCTAAATCGTCATTCTTAGTAAAAAAAACAGTTTGCTGATATTTAAATCACGTCTCAAAATGTTAACCTTCATTTATTTAAATAATGCAAAAGTACAGATGTACTTTCCTGTTGATGAAATAGGATGAAAAATAATATGAAATCAGTTTAAAATGATTAAATGAAAAAAAAAGATTAAAATTAATAGAGGAGCAAAAAAAAGATGCTCTTGCTCTGATTTTAATTCTCTTGTAGATAAAAGGACGAGTATCCACCTGCTCAAAACTAAAAAGAATGACAACTTGTCAAGTTTTTTTTTATTTCATCTCAATCAACTCAACGAGTCCTCCCTCTTTTTTTTTATTTAACTTTTGTGTCTGTGTCTCCTCTTTTGGCTTGTGTCATAATTCCGTTTATTCTCTCTCTCTTGGATTTTACATGTATCGAATTATGTACACAAGTACATGAGTAAGTGTAAAAAAAATTGGGAATTTGTTATGTTTTTATGATCCAGTATTTTAACATTTTACTTTGTTGTAAGAGATTGATAGATAAATTATGGGATAATGATGATCCTTAAATGTAAAAGGAGATAAATGTTATTTTTCTATGTTACAAAATATTTTAACTGCAGCTTTTGTAAAATTTTTCTTCTTATGTCATCCATTTGGGATTTAAGTCTAGTCTCATAAAAATGAGAGAACAAGAAATAGTTGGGCATGACATGCAAAAAATTATTGATTGATATTTGATAAATAAGTTGAAGTCCTTTTTGTTATTTCTTTTTATTATTCAACAACCCACAACTAACTTTCAACCCTTTAACATTTTTTTTTCTCTTTTGAATTTCAAAAGAAATTAATTTTTTTTATTGAGAGACTTTAAGAAAATGTACTGGATTTTTGTCTTGTACTCTCAAATTGAGAGTCTCAATAAAATCCTTTTGGATTGGACATGTTCAAAAATGGAAAATAATTTTTTTCTTGTAGAACAAATTTAAATATAACTTTAATTGTGTCTACCTGTCTTTTACAAATATTTGACACTCACCTGTAAAAATAAGGAAACACAACTAGACAAGAATTTTAGTAAAACTTTAACTATTTTGTCCTCTCTTGTATTTCAAGAAAAAAAGAACAAATTCCTGCATACAAAGTTTAGGAAACAAGTTCTTTGTCCTTTATTTTACATCTGTAGGGGAAAGAACAAAAACATTTACAGAGAGATTTAAATAAATTAATTTGACAAAAAAAAACTTGAAATTTAAAAAAAAATGAAACATGCATCAATTCCAAGAATTAAACATTGTAGAACTCCCCAGGACAGAAAAAAATAATCTCAAATTGTCGTCTTTTATCTGTATAGGTAATCCCAGTTCACTACACTAGCCAATATCACCGTTCTACATATGACAAGGTCATCGAGGTTGACTTTAGAGAGAGAGAGAGACAATCTTAAAAGAAGCAGGTGTCTAGCAGGCACCGTTTTTGCATTTTTTAAAAAACTTGAAAATATTACGACAATGACACTGTCTCCCCACAACTCTGTTTTGACTTTTACAAATAAAAAAAAATTGTGCAAAATCAAGTTGACAATTGAGAGCCAGGAGGAACTCAAATGATCCTTGAGAAAATTTTATGTGAGAGAAAAAAAACTTACACATCGTGGGAAAGCACCTGTTCTTCCGTCCTTACTTTTTCTTCAGACGACGTTCACCTGTACACAATCTTCCAAGAAAAGTTAACATAAGAAAAACCAGTTGCAGTTGGCGGCTTAACATTTGAGACATTCATTATCAATATAATTAAACTTATAATGTATTTAAAACATGTTACAATATATTGTACAAAAAAAGGTCTATTTCAAGGACCCCCTCCTTTTTATTCAACTAAAAAAAGTATCCAATTACTTTCCAATCCTCTCTCCCTCTCTCTCTCTCTCTCTCTCTCTCTCTCTCTCTCTCTCTCTCTCTCTTCCTGAAATTATTTTGTGTAGTTTGTTTATGCAACAGGTGGATGAGATTCCAAAAATTGTAATAAAATTTATGACTCTAACTCGATTATCTGTAATTCCTCCTTTTTTGGCATGTTTTATCAAAAACATTTTAATTATTTAATTTTAAGAAAATCATCTGTATTTTTCATAGTTTGTAAAATAAAATAAATTCCATTTAATTCCAGTGAAAGCCCACTTCAAATAAAGTCCCGTAAAGTTAGTTGAAAATAAAGTGAAAAGAATATTTAAAATTACAAGAGGGTGGAGGGGGATAATTGGCATTGGCAATTGTCCCTTTTGTTAAATTTAGTTAACGTATGTCAAATAATATATTTAAGGGAGAGGGAGAATTTATAAGTTTGAAAGGGTCCCTTTTGTGAGGCAATTATGAGGGTGGAGTTTACCTCCATTGACACAATTCTCCTTTTAGCCCTTTATAATAAAGAATATTTTGTCTCCTCTCGTCTCAAGTCAAAGGAGAAGAAGGAAGGTATAAGAAAGACTTGAAAAAGTCCCAGAGTCCCATGTGAGATGATTGTACACTGTTTAGAGTACAGAGGGGAACGACACATTAGTTTTATTATTGTGAGTGTGTGTGTTATGGTCTTGTTGTGTCCATGTCATCCTCCACAATGACAAGATAGAGCACACCGCTTTCATTCGAATGTTTTCCACAACAGAGTGGGAGACTCCATTTAAATGACCAATCAAATATCTTTTTTAAAAATCTCTCAAATTAATTTAAAATCTAGAAATTGAATTTATAGTCAATTTAAAAAAGTAACAGGAATATCTGTAGAGTTGAGAGATGAGATTGAGGTGGTTCATGAAATGTAAAAATATTTGTCAAGTTTTGTGACCGCCCACGATTACAACTTACACTTGTTCTCAGTCCATTCTTCCTCGTAGACGAGAGAGAGGGAGAGAGAGAAAATGTATGTTGTATGTTACTTTGGTCTACAAAATTCTTCCCCAGGTGCAAGGACGACGATACGGCGCCGCCCGACTCTCCAATGGACAGTGTAAAAGCCTAGCAGGGGTACATGAAAAGTACCAAATATAAATACCATGAACCTTTCCCCTTCATATCTTCTTACAAAAACTTCTCATTTTTATACATAACGACACTCTTTATTGTAAGTACTATTTCTACTCAAATGAGCTCCATAAAATGTGACGACATGTCTATCTCTTTGTGTACAAATATTTTTCAAATTCTTTCCAATTCCCTAAATAAGTATATTCTCTCCCCCTTTGCAAATTAAATTTTTAAATTAAAAGCCAAAACACTTAATAATTTCTTAATTATATCTGTGTAATAAACGAAATAAAAATACTAAAAATAAAAATAAATTTATTCCATTCTTGTTCTCCCATAGACACTTCTATTATCTAATATAAATGTAAAAGAGGTTAAAGGTTAAGAGTAATATTTCAGCACCACTACTAAAATCTTCCTTTTGATTTTCCCTTTGTATCTCTTCATCTCATCTTCTAGTGGAACAAGCCAGAGAGGCGGAAGTTGGATATAACAAAATGATGCACATGGAGAAACAGAGAGAGGAAAAGAGGGGGGAGGGTGTTAGAAGAAGATGACCAGAGTCAAAAGTAAGAGAGGGGGGGATTTACTTGTTAATATTATGAGTATTTGTCTATGTATTTTGAGCCTGGTTTGACTTTTCATACATTAGCCGTCTAATGGTTAACACTTTTAAGGAGACTAACAGAAGAGCATTCATTCCACTCTGTCTCCCTTTTAATGTCATTCATTAGAATGAATTTTTTTTTCTCCTGTCATGGTGTCCTCTGCACACTTACTGAGTAGCTTATCCGCGTAAAAAGATGATGGAGCAGAAGAAAATCTGTGTCAAATTATACCCCTCCATTTCCAGTCCCTCCAAAAAAAGAGAGAGAGACACTTGGCCACTTGTCAATGACTTTTTTTCGTCTTGTGTACTTGTACGATCACTTTACACACAACATGTGCTCCCCTCCCGTTTTCTCTAAAAGTTTTAGTTTATCAGCCATCCAGATCATACCAAGAAGAAGAAGGAGCTTCCGTTCTTGTTGAAGAAAAAAAAAGAGAGAAATTTCATAATGTTGACAAGACACAAATTCTCATTTGAAGCCCATTTATGCTCACTTTAGTCCTCATAAGTGGTCAACTTGTTCTTTTTTTGGCTTAGTTCAATAATTATTTGAACAAAGCGGCTCATTCTCCACATCATTCACAACAATTTGGATTCAATTAACATTCCCAATCTTCCTGTCTCCACACCACACCATACCATACACCATATCCGGCCTCTACAAAATTTACAAAGTCCAAAAGCTTAATCGTCCATTTTGGTACTTTACTATGGTGGACAAGTTGTCTCATCTGTTAAAATTCTAAAGAAAAAAAAAATGACCCCGGCTCATTTACACTTAAACATAATGAGCTCATCTGTTTACTACAAATTGTCATCATGAGGGAATGATGAAAGAATAAATAATATTTGTACTTTGTCTCGTTTAATTATCATCAACTTATCAATTTTTTCATTCTATTTAACAAAAAGACACTTTTTCCCATTGACAATTTGTATTTGTACCCATTGCTACCAAAAAGAAAAAAAAGATGACAAAGATTAGAGTTGATTAATAAACAAAAAAATAAAATTAATAATGAATGATCATGGAGATGATTGTTATTGAGAAATGGGAGAGGAGACTTTGAAGAGAAGACGGAGGGGAAGAAGTGTATTGGGCAATCAAAAGTAGATTTAGCTGCCAGAAAAAGAACCAGCCACCTGCACCACAGAAGAAAAGAGAGAGAGAGAGATAGAAGAGGAACAAGTGCATGGGGATGATTAGAGTATTACATTATCCCCAATATAAAATATAATATACCGTAAACTCTCAATTAACCGCCTAGGCGCTTATTTGTCAAATATGGTCGGAGGGTGGGCCCTTATTAGACGTAGGCGGTTATTAGAGCATAGGCGCTTATTTATTGTTTTCACATTTCAAATATTATTTTGATCATTTTATGTAATT
>JAQIVZ010002196.1:0-22963 GCA_034700945.1 Arrhopalites spinosus
ATAGACCCGGACGGGACGGGACGCGTCCCGTCCGGATCCGATCTGGACGGGAGTTTTTGCGCTGATCTCCCCCCATACCCATAATTCATCTCGTCCCGGCCCCATCCCGATCCCGTACCGTCCCGATCGGGATATCCCGGTCCCGATCGGAGCTCTGATGTAAACAAATGCAATATTTGTGCATTGTAACTCTAGGAGGAAATTTAATTAGTCCAACGTGTGTGATTGTAAATGATGGCTAAAATGATTTATCTAAGAGTCCACAAAAATTCAGACCCAATTTCCTACAGAAACAGATCGGGTAGTTGAGGCTTTTGGGTCAAACTAAATTGGGGTGTCGAAACTTACACTTAATTTGGTGACATGTATTTCAATGAGTCAAATGAACGTGTGTGCATGGTATCATTCATTCACAATCCATAAAAAATGTAACCCTATGAGCACAAAATGAATGACATGAATTTTTACAAGGAAAATTTATTCTACACTTATGAATTTCAAATTGCGGAGTAAGATTCCCAACATTTTAAATTGTATAAAATATTTACTTTGATATTTTTGTTTCAAACAAATAATTCTTTGTTTCTAAATCTCCCGTTTATTTCTTGTTTTGAATATTTTGACAAAAGCCATCAACATCTGCATTTGATGAATCTACTCCTTTGATAAGACGCGAGGACGCGTGAAATAATGAGAATGGCGTTCAAGTGAAACGAATTCTTCCCTTTAAATTTTGTACACTTTTAACGCCGAACGGAATAAAATATCCCTCATTGTGGAGGACACAATCCACAGCCACAAAAAATATTTTTCACAATATTTTAATTAATTCCATTTGGATAAAATTATATGACTCAAATCACCCGCCATTTTCCTCTCATTAAAATTCTGAATGACAATTTGAAAAAATAAAATAATTTTATTATGCCTAAAACAGTTTGATACAAAATTGGATTTTGTAAATAATTTTAAAAAATGGATGCTTTGAATGTTTAACAACTTTGACAAATGGCCATGGCAATTTGGTTGCCACAATCGACGGGAGTCCAACTTCCTTGGGGGTTGGGATTAATTTGGAGACAATTGTAATATTTGTCATTCCCCGTATTGTCCCAATTTGTGTACCCGTTTACGGGGGATCCATCACTAATCCAAATCCACTTTCCTTCTTGTCCCTCATCCGTCCCTGCCAACCATCCATGGAACACTAAAAAAATTACACGTCCCCATAAAATTTTGGCGGCATTTTCAAATCTTGCGTATCCCTTTAAAGGAAGAGAAGACTTACCCGTCTTATTATTTTTAGCCAACCTCAACATTTCTTTGCCAAGAAGGATACTCTCATCTGCATTCTGGACTTTGGCTAATCTTTTCCCATTCCTTTCACAAGCTCCTTTTGCCTCCCAAAAATTTAAGTGTTTGTCCTCCACTTGAATAAAAAATTCCCTTGTTAGTCCCACCGCCTCTGTTCGGTCCTTGAATTTTTCTCAGTGTAATCGTCGGTCCTGCCGCCCATGCTACTAAAAAAATAATTTTAATGAAAAGTCCTTAAATATTTTTTAAATTTAAACTAACAAGTTTCCAAGAGAGCTGCCACAGTCAAGAGAATAATGATTTTGAGATGCATCTTAGTTCCTTTCTTGACTGGAAAAAATAATGGAATTTGAACAAGTTGTTTCTGTTTATATACACGCGTTAATTTTATTCATTTTTCACTAACCTTCAACACGAAATCCAGTTTCTCCTCCTCTGTCAAATTCTCCGTAAATTAACATTTTGCAACAGGGCCAACAAAAATCGTCCAGCTGGAGTCCCCACAATTTCTAAAGCAAGGCATTCAAAACAGGACAGAATAAAGATGGCAAATAAATAAAAACTGAGATGGAGATCCGAGTAGAGAAGTGTCAGAGGTTCAAAATCTTTTACTCCTTCTTCAATCCACTTCATTTTTTCAATATGTTGACTCTTCTTGGATTTAATTTTGTCCCATTTTTCCCAAAACCAATAAATGCCAGAATGGAGCATAATCGTCACACGCTTCTCCATTAAATTTGATTCAAATTCATCCAATTCATTCTCCAACATGAAACCTTGAATCTCACTCTCACTCAAATCTTGAACCAGTCGATTATGCCAAACTTTCAAACTTTTCCTATCCCTCATCTCCTTCTTAAAAATATTCCAAAAATATTCAAATTCACTCGCCAATGCCACTACCGCCATTTTTCTCTTCGGGTCATGAAATTTGCTATTGCGCAACTGGAAAGATGCTTTGAGTTGCCTCTCACAAAGAATCTCCATTTTCTTCAACTCCTCCACCAGATCAAAATAAATTTGGCAGACATTGATCTTGGAACAGTTGTAGTCTGCACCGTGAGCCGTGGGTGGAAAATCTGTCAAATCGTCCGAAGCTTCACCGATTAAGATTGAATTTCTTCACCAAAAAAACATTGAAAAACACTGAAAATCACTGAAAAATTTGAAAATCTCACTAATAATTGCTGAAAGTCACTGAAAAATCCCTAAAAATTCTCGAAATTTTAGAAGAATTTCTCCAAAACTGGTGAAAAGCACTGAAAATTCTCCATGTCTTAACAATTTTCAGTGAAAATACTAACAAAATGGCGAATTTTCTCTTTCTTCATCAAAAATTAAAAATTCTTCACCGATTCCGGATCGGCAAAATGGGCAGAGTTTTCACCCACGCCGTGAGCAAGGGGACACAATCTTACACAGGCAACACACAGATGGCGACACAAAGAAACCTTTTTACTCAATAATCTCGTACCCTGACTCGCCTCTAAAGACAAATCATTTGTAAAAGAAAATCTCTTCGAATTGTATTTCATCTTTACACAAGGTGCTCCCATTTGGACAACATGTAGTTCAAAATTATTCCGCTTGAGCTCTGTTAAAGTCTTCCATGTTGTAGAGTAGGGATAAGGAACAGAATACTCGGTCGTCATGACAGCCCCATAAAACATTGTCAAGATGGAGCCCATGAGGAGCCAAAATGTTAAAATAATGGACCAAAGGAAAAGAATTCCTTTGAATTTAACTCCCTCTACCGGTTGTTGTCTGTCACACTGTGAGACTAAGATCCGAAAGATCCATTCTCACGTTTGGAGCCAAGTATTTAAAAAAGATAAAAGAGAAATTGGGACGAAATCGAGAATGTAAAGGACGAGGAAGAGGACTGTAGATGTCGCTATTAAGGATAGAAGGAGGTGCAGCCACACGGAGGATTGAAATGAGAGTAAATAAATTTCAAAATTGTTGATCTTTTCTGTGACCCCATTCGCTGTAATAAATTTGTATTGTTCTGTCCATCCCACTGGGTAGAATGAGTAAACAGAGTGGGATTTCATTTTTACTGTTTCGTGGAGCAACGTTTGAAAGTAGAAGCCATAAAGTGCTTCACGGTGGTCTCCTCCAACTTTAAAACATGTTCTCTTATCAATGGACACGAACTGATTGAAGGGAGACACAATAAACTTTGCATCAGTGTCAAGTAAAGGTATTCTTTTTCCATTTCAAGTGAAAGGGCTCACTCCCTTCACACCAGTCCATTTTTGGGTGGATGCAGTGATCAGCCAAAATAAATTTCAATTCGGGCGAGCAGAGAGGGCGGCAGTCTCCATTTGTGGATAGCAAGATTTGTGGTGTTCACCTTTACTTGTACAGTCAATGAATTGATGAAACTCGTATGGTGTTTTTTCAGCATTGGCTAAGATGGCGATTACTTGGATGTACACACCAGTTGTAATGGCTAGATTTAAATTTTCCCGCTGATCGTAGTACATGAAAAATAAGGAATGTCTTCCTACAGGATAGATTAGTCTGTAGAAAGCGGTTCTTTCAAATTTCTTGTAGAAGCTACGCCTATTGAGAGCAATTGTCCTCATTTGACTAAATGGGGTCAAGTAATCGAGTTGGGGAATTTCACCAGGAGCTCGATCGTTTCTTTTAGAGAATTCATCAGAATGAAAATTGAGATATTTTGTAAGAGAGGCATCAATCGAAAGATTGGGTAGATGTCGCTCTATGTCAGGAAAGAAGATGAAGGTGGTGTAGAAATGGAAATATTTGGGCCTTATTTTAAAGGACTTTTTCTTTGCAAATTTTAAGGCAAAGTATGGAGAAAAAAATTTTGCACTTATTTTTAATTTATCCTAAATTCCATAACGTTATTGCAAAGAAAAAGTGCAAAGTCCTTTGAAATTGGGCCCTGGTCTCATTTACCAAATGATTTTTCTTGGTGATTAATATGTTTATACCACTGGTATGACGATTGCTAGAAATGGAGGATGGTACAAAATGGAGGGAGATGATGATTGGCTTTTCAAGGGCGACGTAGTCAAATAAATTGTTGTTTGTGTATTCAATGAAATAGAAGAATGAGTTGAGAATAGGAGAGATTATTGGATCAAGTTGGATTTTGGTGTGTTTTGTTTTCAAGTTTAAGGCGTGGCTTTGACTTGTAAAAAATAGGGGACGATCGGGTAAAAAGCACCCAGCGGGTAAAAAGCATCCACACGGTTTTTGGTGAATTACAATGAAACTATGGGTTATCGGTGGACACAGTCCACATAAATATTGTAGCCCTGACGATTCTGCATGACCCTGATCTATTCATGTAACTCAGGAACCTTCAGAAGCAATCCTACATTGAGATTAACAAAAAATGACAAAAAACTCCCTAGTTTCATAGAATTCTTTCGCCGTCTCATTTCAAAGGTTTTTCAAAAAAATCTGTAGCATGTTTAAAATCATATTTCTCATAATTTCAAAATTCTAGATGGTTCCCCATGCGTTGCCCTACCTAATAAAAATTAATCCAAGCCTTTATCTGCATTAATTAGTCGTCATTTTGCGAATTATTCTCTGAGTGGGTCTTTTTTACCCGAGATAGGCCTTAAAACGACCCCCATTTAGTCATTCGCTACAGCTAGTGTTTTAACTTGTTCAAAAAATTTAAAAAATACAAAATGAAGAGAAATTCAAGAGGATTCTAACCATATAATCTACTTTCTGGTAAATCAACTTGGCTGAATGCTAGAGGTCAAAATCGGAGTGGGTGCTTTTTACCCGATCGTCCCCTACACTTCAATGGGCGTCAAGTCAGCCGCCAGCCGCGAAGAGGCTGAAAATGTCAATTCAGCCGCCGGAAAATCAAAACGGTCCACAGGTCAAACCAAAAGACCTAGAGGGTCAAGATTTGACATGTGACCTCCTTTAATGACCCTCCAGGAGTATTTTTGAGGAATTGGCGCCAACTTCAAAATTTGAATTTTTCTGAATTATTTAAATTTTCAAATCGAGCCACAGGCCAAACCAAAAGTCCGAAAGGGTCAAGATTTGACATGTGGCTTCCTTTAACGACCCTCCAGGAGTATTTTTGAGGAATTGGCGCCAACTTCAAAATTTTAATTTTTATGAATTAATTTTTTTTCTTCATTGACAACGCGTGTGCAAAAACCCAAGTGAGGTACTCATAGCGGTGAGATATGTTTCACATTCCGCCTAATTCTTAGTAAATTGGCTTGTGCCTTGAGGGCTTGAAAGGAATAGATTTCCAGGGAATTTTATTTATCTCAACTGTTGGTTGGTATTTTACCTACAAAATGTTAAATTATTGACTTTATAAATCAGACAAGTTTACTCGTCTGCTGCATAAAAATTGTTCGTTGCACAACGGAGTTTATTTGAAGCAATACAGAAAAGCTGGGAAAAAAATTGGTAAAAATAACGGTCTAATAAAAGAGTCTATTTGCCTTTTTACTTTAATTGTGTTTTTTCCAAAGTTTGTTTTATTAACAATTAAAAGGAGTAAAAATGGGGCGGGGTAAAAGATTTGACCGCTCTGCCGATGAAATTTTATTGGAAATGGTCAAAATTAATAAGGAAAAAACTGCATGGGAATCGAGGAATCACGCCAATGCAAATTCAATTTGGGCCAGATTGTCCTATCATTTGTTTGGATTTAACACAAAGAAAGGAAGGTTTTGGCTATGCATGTACGTCCACCAAAATAAAGAGCGTCTGGGTAATTAAATATTTTATTTACACTCTTTCTTGTTTAATTTTAAATTTATGTCTGATGTAAAATGAAATTGTGTGTACATGATTGTGTGATTGTGTGTATGTATGTGTGTGTGTATCTCAGCAAAAGTGGGGACAAATTGTCGCTCATAAAATTCCTTTGCAAGGTCAACGACGTAAGCTCACGTACGTACTCCCGGGTAACTGGGAGATGGCATATCGAGCTGTCTCTTGCCAAATGTGCGGGGCGCCTTCAGGGTAGCATAAATATAGGGATTTCATTTTGGAGTATCATAAATATGAGGATTCATTCAAATTTTTGTATGCATACGCATTGTCAATTTTTAAACTATGATTTTTTGCCGATTTCATGCTAATATATTTCATGCGATAGCATGCGTTATAGGATTTTGATTTTTAAAAAATTACTTTGCATTTTAGGACCAGTACCTGGCCAAAATAGGAGAAGCCTAAAACGAAAAAAGTAAACCTTTAGCATGCAGTACCCCAATTCCTGAAAAAAGATCTTGCTATTGTGGTAATGAAAATATTACCGATCCAACCACAATTTGGTGTAAAAAATGTGACACTAGTTACCACCGCCTCTGCCTTAATATCAACGCCAATAAAGTGCACATTGAGGAATATGTGTGTCCTACTTATATGGACAAACGAATTAAGCCTGGAAAATTTGTCCCAACATTCCTACAAAACCAGAAAGATGACACAGGTACTAGGACAAAATTTTCTAAATGATTATTTCAATTTTAAATGTAATTTAAACGATTGTTGATTATTGATGGACTATGCACGAACTATATTTATTGATTTTTAAAATATTTATCTACTTCAAGTGCCCTCTGGTGATTTTGAGGAGAGCACAATTTCAATCGTGTCATCCGAAGAACTCACTCGCCACGAAGGTCAAGCCATGTCGTCATGTATGTCACCACAATTAGACGACAGGTATCGAGACTCTTTTGTTAGTGTCATCAAAAATGTTGAAGAGAGGTCAAGTCCAGAAGCTGAGGTGACCCGGGGGCTCGATTTGAAAATTTAAATAATCCATAAAAATTCAAATTTTGAAGTTGGCGCCAATTCCTCAAAAATACTCCTGGAGGGTCATTAAAGGAGATCACATGTCAAATCTTGACCCTCTAGGTCTTTTGGTTTGACCTGTGGTCCGTTTTGATTTTCCGGCGGCTGAATTGACATTTTCAGCCTCGTCGCGGCTGACTTGACGCCCATTACACTTCCCACTTTGAAATTAATGCGAATTCTCAAATGGAGATTGTCAAGTGAGAAGTGGGCGTACTCTTTTTTTCTTTCATTTCAGTCAAAACTCAATAGTTTTGGCACTCATTTGTAGAATACAATAATAGTACTCTCTGGAAATTTTTGCAAATAATTTTGCAATAAAAAAAAATTCAAATTGGAAATTCAAATTTTTTAATTTCAGTTTTTTAATTTTCCGTTTTGGTGTTTCCATTTCTCACCTTCAAAAAGTTCGAATTCGGAAGTTCATATTTTGATCGAGTTATTTGAATCTTGTGAGTTTGAAATCTTTCCATGTTAGGTGGGTGTGAATTTTGGGAGCACCTAATTAAATGAAAATTGCACCTAAATAGTAAATTGTAATTAGCACATAAATAATTGGTCTGGCACCAAATTAAATACTGGAGCACCAAAATGGATTATCCAGCACCAAATTAAAAAATGTGGCATGTATATAATTACTTGAGGATCTAATTAATTCTGGCTGCAGTTGCACCTACATAAGTAGATGGGCATTTAAAATTAATTAAAAACCATTCCATAATTTTACTGTGTTGGAAATGCCCTTGGTAAGTGAATGGAGTGTCTCTCGTACGAATCCTCATGTGATGAATCAAATTATTTTTGTGTTGTCGATTTAAATAAGAATTGCCATCTTTTTAAAGAGACAACTATCATCCTTTTGAGTTTTTTACAGCTTAAGAAAATTGGATTTTTCTGAGCGTTAATAAAAGAGTGTACTCAGCCAAAATTAGACCCTTTCATATAATTTTGAGTCTTTTTTTTTGTTGGCGTTTTAAGAAAAACACAATGGAAAATACATTTTTGAACAAACAAAGGGATTTAAATTTATTTAAGTCAGTTTTTCCAAATACAATATTTTTATGTTTGCTTATTTTATAGATTCAAGTCTCAAAATTTACACATAATTTTAATGCAAAAATCTTTCAAAAAAGTTGTCATTATAAATTACTATTCAGCACAAAGTGTAATTGTCAAGTATAAAAAAAGAAATGCAATTTTAAATGTGATTGACAAAATTGATTAATTTGACCCAGGACTAAGTTTTATAATAGGTCAAGGTCAACTTGAAGTGAATTTGCATTCGAGTCAAGAGCCTTTGGCTTATCAATTTGTCTATTTTGTTGTGATAACAATGAATTACTTGCAAAATTAAAAAAAAATGTAACGCTCACGTCCACGTCATCAAAGACTAATCAGCAGGTGTGTTATCTTTAAATATTAGAGGTTATTTTTTGTAAAATATTTACCTGTAATTTAAATGTGCATAGTGTAGAATTAGAAAGTAAGTGGCCAACATAAATTAATTGTTTATTTGCAAAATGCAAGCGACAGCCATTCTTATTTTTATTGCTGCAGTAATTCTAATTAAAATTATAATTGCTTGCCTCTGCTATGGATGGACTAAACAGGTTAATTTTTTTCCAACATTTTAATTTACTCCTAAAAAAATTATTTTTAATACTGTCAATCTACGTCACATTTGCAAAAATATTTTGATCCAAAATTTAATTATTTATTCACAGTCCAGAGGTCCTTCCAGTTACAATACAGTTGTGGCACAAAGTGAGATGAATTAATTGCAAAAATATTTTGGCAACAATAATTTACAAGTAAATTAATTAAAACTGCCAAATTTTATTTTTTAAAGGGTATCCAAGTATAATAGGTGACGAACCATTTGTACAGCAAAGACGTCGACTCAGACCCCAAAGGGTCATGGCACGCCCAGGTCGTCCTGTCTTTGTCAACGAACCACCAGTGAAATTCCCAATCCGCCCATCAATCCCAAGTCACATGACTCCACCTCCATACGAACAACCCCCGCCTTATGAGTCTGTGATTCATTTATGATATTTTTTTTAATTTACCTAATTTAAACCTAATTAATTTATCAAATTAATAACCCACTTAACCTTGTACATATTTTGTATAAATACAAAATAAAATTAAAACATAATATATTTTAAACATTTTTCAATCCTAATTTTTAACAAGAGAAAGTCAATCAAAGACAGTCAAAACAAAATTCTTTGTGTTTTCTCTGGTTTCAAATTAACTTTTTAATTTTTCGTAAAGTATTAAAATTAAACCAACAGTACAGCTAAAAAAAATATTCACCAAATTTTTGTTTTCCCAAAATCCCAAAGTGTCGTGTACATGACTAGCACTTCAAACAAAAGCTAGACCTCAAACTTTTGTCAAAATTGTCCCACAAAAAAAAATTAAAAAAAAATTTCGAGTGGTCCAAAAAACATGTCAAACTTTTCGCCAACTTTTTTTCCCAAAAGTTTTAAACATAAAATTTCTAGTACCATGTGTTGTGTTTTGTAGTACACATGTAAACTTGTCTTGTCAGACGAAAAAAAAATTGCCAACACTCCCCTCAACTTGTGCCACATCTTGTCTATTTTGCAAGACTCATAAAAAAGTGAAAGGGCTCTCTTGGGAAATGAAAAGACAGCTTTCACCATCATAAAAGAATCCCCAAACCCCTTTTTATATTTATCACAGTAAATTTAAATCCCCCTCTAAATTTTAATCCTTATTTAACATTACAATCACGTCTCCCTCAAAAGCATCATTTTACCTTGATTCACCCATTAATTAGTATTTTAATCCCCCTTTCTCCCCAATAGACTTTACGTGTCTCGAATTTACATTTTCAAAGTAAAACTTTCTCTCTAGACAAAATATTGATGAACATTCTAAAACATGTTTGGGTTTAGGATTAAAATCTTTGGATGAAAAAGCAATAAGAATGACGTCATTGTCTTTTTTGTCTTGAAGGGTTTAGAGATAAAATAAATAGAGAATGTGGTTAAATTAAAAGTTTAATAAAAAAAATGTTTTTTTAATCCCCCTCCACTCCCTTTTGTCTCCCTCTTGTTGACTTTTGTCTCCTCGACAAGTCCCTGGCGTGTCTGTTCGTCACAAAAGTCTCAAAGGATTGGAAGATGAAAGGAATTTCTGTTTTATTAATGGAGCCTCCACTCCAATTGACATGGAAGACAAAACGTCAGACCACACAAAAGAAAAAACTTTCTTTTATCCATTATTTAGCCTCCCCCTCCCCACTTTCCCCACTTTCTCTTTTTCTCTTTCTCCAAAACATTTTTCCACCTCAAGAGACTCACAAAGAAACGAGACCTGACTCCGACTCTCATGACAAGAATTAAATAAAGAATTTATTTTTTTACAAATTTTTTCCACATACTTTCACTCTCTAAAATCCCCTCAAATTTTCCCCTAGAGAAAGTTTTTTTTCCCTTAACCTAAAAAAGATGATGTCCCCTCTGTAAAATTTATTTTAATCATCTCAAATTGTCCACAATTTAATTAATCAAGTTAATTATTCAACTTAAACTACAAAATCATTCTAAAAACTTCAAACTTTGGTTGTTCCTGTCCCCCCCAAAAAAGAGACAACTTTTTCCTAGTGAAAGTGAAAAGTGACGTCACTTTTTTTGGTCTGTTGCTAGAGGCAACTGAGAGAGAGAGAGAGAAAGTGAAGAGAAAAGTTTTAAATGAGAATCTCCATCTTTTTAATTAGCTTCCATCTCCACTTTTTCCCTCTTGACATAAGTGAAGTACTGTTACCCGGGAGTTGAATCCGGGAGTTGGCAAGTCTTGCGAAAAATAATTTTCATCATCCCCAAACTCAAAACCTCAAACCCCAAAAACCCCAGGGCCGAGTCCCAGGCTGATGACGCACAACAAAAAAAGGAAGGAGTGGAGAGGGGGGGAGAAAGGACTGGCCGAGGCCTGTCGTTTTACAAGAAAAAAAAAATTATTTTGGCAAGGAATCTTGAGAGGAGCCCGAGCCCACTTGTGTGTCAAATGAGAAGAGGAAAAAAAGGGGGGGGGGGGTTTATATATAAAATTGGTGGGGTATGTAAGTGGGGTTATAGATTGTAATAGAGGAGAGATGCTGGCTCTTTTTTTTCGGAAGATAAAATGCGCACACGGGAATGAATGGAATGCCCGCGCGTCTTCTTATCGATTTCTTGCCCTTTTTCCTCTTCTCCGTCTCCTCTCCTTAATCCAGTCGAGTCTCCTCCCGACACCCGGGAGCTAGCGGGGAGTTGAGTACACACTAGTGAGATAACAGCTGAGCCTCTTCTTCTTCTTGTGGACTTTCTCCTTCCCTTTCCATTCCACACAGCACACTTTCACTCCCAATAAAAAAAAAGTTCTCACAGATTTTTTTTGTCACCTTGTGGTCACATTCCCCCTCTTGTGTGTGGACGGTGGAAATTTAATTAACAAGTTTTTTTAATTAATGTTGATTTTTTTTAATTAATTTTTATTTATATTTATATTCATTCATTCGTCTTGTGATTTATAAAATTTTTGTCAAATTGTTATCAACATGAGGAGAATTTTGAAGATGGACTTGTGCTTGTGGTCAATTAATTGGTGACAGTTTTTTTAGTTGAGTTTTTTTAAAAACGTTTTAACACGTTTTAAAAGGGCATGGGATTTAATTGGAGATTTGGCCAGTCTAACGAGACTTGGGGTCATGTTATTGGATGTATTGATGTGGTGAGAATTGTTTTTTTAAAATTTAGATTTGGTTTGAGATTTTCATTAATATTTTATTGTTTTTTACTTTTTTTAATTAAAAATTATTTTTTAATTGTTGGGAATTAAATTGACCAATTTTTTTAGTTGATTTTTAATTGGCTAAGTTTGTAAAAGTAATTAAAATTAAATGTAAAATTGTTTGGTAGGCAAAGGGAGCCCTTGGCTTGATTTTCTCGGTCTATCTCTGCTATACAATAATACCGTGAGGATAATAATTCAATTAAATTTAATTATGATTTTATTTAATTTTAATGGTAATTTATTGCAAAATTAAATTTTATTGTAGATGGATATTTCAAAAAGACTTTTTAGACTTGAAGCAACAAATGCAGGGGACAAGATATTCCGTCATTTTTGCTTATGGAGGAACCCGTAAATTTTCAAAATTTTGAAACCCCTTCCCTTTCATTTCAAAAAAAACTGTATTTTTTTGAAAATTTAATTTAATTTTTAATTGGAAATTGTAGGCTGGGGCGTCGTCGTCTTCCTCATTGGGCTAACCCTGTGGAATTTTTTGCTCATGATTTTTGGCAAGGTTTTAGCTGATGCAGTTAAACAAGTAAAAAAAAAAATAAATAAATAAATAGGGAGGTCAAAAGTCATTCTGATTGATGTAATTCATGGATTGGACAGACGGGGACTACAAAACTACGCTTCTGGTACATTTACACATTGTTGAGTAACATAGCATTCTTTGGACTGTACTTCCGGTTGGGTCAAACGCTGAGTGAATTATGGAGTGACCTGGGTCGATGGGCTTATGTGGGGTGTATGGCATTGTTAGTATTTTATTATTTTTTCATTTGTTTCATCCCCACCATCTTCTCCCTTGCCATCGTCCATAGTCTCGTCCTGGATATTTACAAACTGGAAATGGAACAGGGCCCGCCCTCCTCTCGAATGCGGTCCCAATCTATCATGCCACCCTATCAAGACTCCCGTCTTTAGGCCTCGTAACTTTTAAAACCTGCCCCGCAAACTTTTTCTTTCCTATTTTTCAGTCATGTGACATTGACTTGAAAAATTAAATGATTATTGTACTTGTGAGAAAAACCGAAAAACCGAATGCGAG
This sequence comes from Arrhopalites spinosus, assembly GCA_034700945.1. Taxonomy (NCBI): domain Eukaryota; kingdom Metazoa; phylum Arthropoda; class Collembola; order Symphypleona; family Arrhopalitidae; genus Arrhopalites; species Arrhopalites spinosus. The sequence goes on from JAQIVZ010002196.1 coordinate 12,998, forward strand.
AAAGAACCCATCCATATGATACATGTGTATACTAATTAGACTATAGTCAGCGACAGGGCTACCAGTTTTTAGAGGGAATTTTTAATTTTTTTGAAAATTATTTAATTATTTTCTATTTTGAATTTATTTTCCAGACTTTTTTCCATTTCAAGATTTTTTGACCATTTCATTTTTACAATAATTTGGTCAGTGAAATTGAAAAGAAAATTATTTTGTTGATTTAAATTAAATCAAATATTAAATGTATTTTTTAATGAGGATTTTATTTTTGGCGGATTTTGAGATTTTTTTGGTGCAAAAGAATTAAATTAGAGCAATAAACTGTCGAAAAAATAAAAAGATGAGCTTGAAATCTAGACAATTTAATTGTAGACAGAGTCAATGGGATCCATTTTGCAAAAAAAAACCTAAGAAAATAGAAATAATTTTTTGCACAATTTGCAAAAAAGTGGCTATTGGTATTGCTGTTACCCTTGCGTACAAATCATTCCAAAAAGAAATGTTTAAACTGTTAATTAAATATTTTGATAAAAAAAATACCAATTAAAGTAAGTCCTTGTCTTTTTTTCATGACATAAATTTCATCCTAAATTAATTGCTGGAATAATGACAATTGTAATGGCAATTCTAGTAGTTTATTAGATGGAAATGGGAAAGGGATGAAAATAATTTGGAGATTGCAAATTTATAAGCATGGGAATTTGGCACACATTTTTTTATGTAAATTGGATTCTTTTCAATTCCCAATGCATTCTCCCAAGAGAGTTGGTAGGCCCAACAGGATTTGAATAGAGACAAAAGAAAATCCAGGTGACTTATTTTCTCAACAAGGCACAAAATGGAAACGGCAAGGCACAAAGCCGATGGAATGAAACAAAAGTTTTTTTAACTTTTTTTTTGCATAAAAATTCACCAAAACGAATTTGCCATTTATTTTCTCCATCATTATTTTGTTCTGCGATGCCACCAAGAATAAAATCACATTTACTCAATAACTTAACAGTTTAATTGCGTTTAATTAACTGGATTTATTTAAAAAATAATTTGTAAAATAATCTTATTTTGTCCTCAATTAAAATGAAGTTATTTATTTTTACCAGAAACGAACCAAGAGAGAGATGACAAATAAAATAAGGGAAATATTTTTAAAATTGGCGGCATTACAAGTATCCCCTCCTCCCAATTTATTATTACAGCCATTAGGGCCAGTACACACACAATCAGTCTCTGTGATCGTGAATCCATTTGCTGAGTTGGTCACTTGAGGGAAGCAGCAGTTACCGTAGTCCCTCCCATCTAAAAGGGCACCACGCAAAACGAACCGATCGCCATTAACGGTTCCAACGGCTGTCAAACAGTGGTACGTATTGGCCCTATTTTGTCTGGTGAGAGCCTCTAGTGTTTGTTTTTTGCTTGCTACACGTAACACACCACAAAAATTAATAAAATTATCTCCAATTAAATTTGGCAGTGCTAGTAACTAGTAAGACTTACTAGTAAGAGCAGAAATGAGGGCCGTAGGGTCAGCAAAATCCAGGGCATTGGCACTAGCAAGGGGGATAGTATCAGCAGAAACGAGGGGCATGGAGGCCACATTGGTCTCACAATTGACATTACTAGCCCCAAAAACGGGGCGGAGGAGATTAGCATATTCGATATTAACGGAATAAAGGCAGTGGTAACAGTAGAGACCGGCATCTATAGGTAAAAAATGTAACCATTTAAATTTAATTAAATTATTTCATTTTAATAAAAATTTTACCTGGCGGAGGAGTGGTCGTGGTTGTTGTTGTGGTGGAGGTGCTGGTGGGCGGAGCTTCAACTTTACTATTGCATCCATTGGAACTGATACAAACACAGTCAACTTCTTTAATGGTTCATTTACCAACAACAGAGGTGGCTTCTGCAAAACATTGGTCACCATAATCGACCCAGTCCTTAGACGCAGCCCCGCGCATGACCAACCTCTTGCCATTGGCTATACCAATGGCTGTCAAACAATGATAAATTAAGGCCTTGTCCTCCATGACGGCAGTTTGATTGTGATTTTGAGTCACTGTAAAAAATAAAATTAATTTTCTAATTTAAAAATTTAATTTAATTTTCAAATCTTACTGGCGGCAACAATGGCAGGCTCTAGAGAATTGAGATTTTTGGTCATGGGCTTGGCGATGAGAGATGCCTCAACGAGGGGGATGGTTGAAGGGTTGATGTCACAGTTTGGATTATTTGCGCCAAATTCTGGGGCTAGAAGAGCTGCCACTTCTGTATCTTCCGAGTAGATGCAATGATGACAGGTAATTCCTAAAAATAGTTTGAGAGTTAAATTTTAATTTTAATTTAATTTTACTTTCAAACTTAATCTTTGTAATTACCAACAACACTGCGGGTTGACAATGTGAGAAGAAAAATGGAGAAAATTAATTTGGGATTCATTTTTTAAAATTTTTTTCTTTGTGAAATTAAACCACAGTTTTTTATGGAGAAAATGTGTGTGGATTTAAATGAACAAATTGTAGTTAAATTTATACGATTTTGTCAAGTATTTTATCTTTTTTTCAATTATTTTGTGTGTTAATTGCTATTTGTGGGACTGATAAGAATGAATGTCAACGTTTAACTCATGACGGAAAAGACTTAGCGGGGATCATAATTTTATCTTTTCAAAAGCTTTTTTATTATTTGACTAATTTGTGTAATAGGGAATTAGTTAAAAAAAGATTGAGATAATTATTTGACGTAATTACACAATTTAAATGTCAACTTTGACTTTTCAATTTTAAATTTCAATTAATTTTCAAGTTTTCATGAGTCATTCTCTGATTAACTTTGATGATTGATGAACAATAACTTTGGTACTTTAAATTGATATTGCAGGTGTGGATTTAATTGTTCTCAAAAGAATTTTTTTAATTGTAATTAAAAATTTGATTACATATTTTTTAAAAAAAATATTTTTACACAATTTTCATTAATCAAAGATAACAACACAACATCGGCTCAATTGTCAATTAAAAATGGAGAGATGATTACATTTAAAAGGAGTTCACTGACTGAATTTATTAAAATTAATTTAAATTAAATTGATTATTTTATACAAAAATGTATAATTTTAAACAAATTGAGATTTTATTTTTAAAAAAAGTCTACAATAATTTAGTTAACAATTTTTCATCTTAAATTTTGATTAAAAATTATCAATATTAATCCCATGCATGTACAATTAGACGACTAATTAATTGTCATGAAAAAAAATTATTTTCAATTTTAATTCCCATTTTCATTCTCACATTTAAATATTTCAAGGACTGCAGTGCAAAGTGTAAAAAATTTTATCAAGTGCATTAGAAGAGCATTAAAATACTTACGTCGAATTATGGAACGTGACGTCACTTTAAATGGAGGACAATGATAAAAATTTAACTGAGATTACAAAAATTTTATTTTCCAAAACAAAGAGGCCTTTAACTCATAGTTAAAAATTAATTTTACAATTAATTGTATCATATAATTTATTCATGTCCATTTCTTGGAAATTGTGACCTGCTGAAGGTCTCCATTTTTGTACAATTCAACGTGGCCAATTAAATTCTCAATATTTTAATAAATTCAGCTGCTACTCTGCTACAAAAGACATGGACACAATTTCAAGAGACTCAAGTGCCAATTTCCTGTCCGAAATCATCTCTGGCAGATTGTGTACAGGGGGTCATTGTTTTCTCATCAACTTGAATAAAAAGCCCCTTCAACATGCAGAGTGCAGACCACGGCTATGAGAAAAAACAAGCGTCATTTATTTTCCCGTCCTTTTTTGGAATGACAAAAATGAGAGCTGGAAAGGAGCAAATTGGATTGCCAGTCTATTTTATTTAGTGTGAATGGAATCCATGGAGGGGACAAAAGGAATGAAAATGGGAGTTTGTAATTTATAGCCATGAGATTTATTTAAATTACATTTCCTTCCAGCTCTCCCTACCGTTCCTCGCATGGGAGTGGGTAAGGCCCAATGGGATTTGAATGGAGACAATCAGAATCCAGGTGAATTATTTCCTGTGGGGATCTCCCTTTTCTAAAAAATATCCCAACCAAAGTTTCCAAATTGTATGGGATACAGTCAAATAAACTACAAGTACAAAGAAGCTGGTGAAATTAGACAAAGTTTCTCAATAAAAATTTGTCAACAAAGAATTTTTTATGAATTCCCTCACTGTCCTAGACTCTATTGTCTTTTATTGTATTTTAAAAAAGGGAACAAAAATAAAATATTTGATCGTCAGTTAAAACGAGTTGATTTATTTATGATTAGTTTCAAGTGTGTCTAAAAACTTTTTGTTTGTTTGAATTTTAGTTTGCTCATTAATTTTATTTTTGAAACTTCATTTTGAAATTTACAGGATATTTGATTTATAAATGTTAAATGTAAGTAAACGGGAATAAATTAAGTGCCAATGGGTTCATTTTTATGAAATAGCTAGGCAACACTATATGCCAAGGAAGAACCAAGGAAATCTTGTTAGCCAACAATATATTATCCTTGAGCACCTGAAACCACAGGAGTTTAACCTGGAGAACCTGAAGCCACAGGAGTTTGATCTGGAGAACCTGAAGCCACAGGAGTTTGATCTGGAGAACCTGAAGCCACAGGAGTTTGACCTGGAGAACTTCCATCCCCAGAAACGGAGGCCGGTTGAATTGGAGCTGGGATGTCAATGTACTTACAAGCGCAAAATTTTCTCGTGTTATCTCGATCACAAACAAAGGCCTGCCTATTGGGTGGGGCACAAGCAGTAACACAAGCCGTATTTTTGGTCTCCTTACAATTATACTTGTCTGCTGCCGCTTGATTGAATCCCTACAAAAAGATTCAAAATTGTAGTGGAAATGAAGTGGAAATGAAGTGGAAATGAAAATGAGAAATATTAATTTTAAAAAAATGAACCTTGTCATCGACACAGTCGCAGAAAGTGAGTTTTTTATAGTATCCATTAATGCGATCAGGTTCAGGGTCGACGGTGGTGTCATTAAAGGGAAGAGTACTATTGGAGGTGTCGTAAACATAACAAAAGTTCTTGTCCTTTAGACCAGGACAAATCTCACCAAATCTATTCTTTTCATCACCCCCAAACGTTCTTCGAAATCCATTGTTAGTTGGTCCACCGTCTTTAAATACAGGAGATTGTACCACACTAAAAATAATTAGTCATGCTCAATTAATTTAATATAATTATTATCTATATAAATATAATTATAATACTTGCTGTACTCCTCCCTTCTTCGGCATCGACGGCCCCTTCGGCCTTTTCGACATTTTCGTCGCTTTTTCCCTTTCCGTTCACGACCGTCCACACTGTCAATTTGATCTTGGGATTGATCTGACTCAGACTGAGTCAGAATTTCAAGAGAAGTGGGGCCGTCGTCTTCTAATTCCAGCTCAGAATTTTCTTCCGTTTTAATCTACAATTAAAATTAATTATTTTCAAAAAATGAACATTTTAAAAATGGAGAACTTACTTCAGATGAATTGACGGGAGACTGGAGACATGAAATTATGGCGATTGTTATAAACAAGAAAAATATGGGACGGGCTAGCCCCATCATGTACGCCATTTTAAAATTAATTTAATTTTACAGTTTACAAACTGAATTTAAATTTGGAGATGGAGGGCAATGACCCCAGAAAATTATTTTTTATTTTCTATTGGGATTTATTTCAACAAGAAATGAAATTGTTGCTTGTAGTTGGGACTGGAAAAGACAACTGATGATTTTTTGAGATGAAAAAGTTCTCTACATACAAATTGCCCTCCCCCCTCCACTATTAAATTGTCATACCATGAATTGACCTCTTTTTCGTATTTTTGTCTCACGTTGACTATTCTAATTTATTCCTAACGTCATTTTATTCTTTTGTTTTTGACTTTTTTCAAACAAAACAAGTCAATCTTGTACGTGACAAAAGAGTTAAAATTTAAAATATTTAAGTTAATTGAATTCAAATATATTTATTTGAGCTAAAATAAAAAATTACAGTTTGTTCAATTCATAATATTACATGTACATATATTCATGAGCTAAAATTTATAATCAATAAGAATTTGTCAACAAGAACAAGAACAAGTTTGAAATTCACTTGAGTAATATTTAAAATTAATTAACTTATAAACTAATAAACTGGCGCAAAAAATAATATTTAATTGGCAATCTAATTTTAATCTTCATTGGATTCAAAAGAATTGTTGTGTCTCTCTTGAACAAAAGGGGGTGCATAAATACCTTGTCGTTTGCCCAAAAGGCTAAGTAAATGGTCGTGAGCATTAGACACTAAATTGATTGACCCGATGGGCGTTTTGACCTCAAATTGGGCTGCATTGGACGGAATTGTGGTCGGTTTGGTGGTCGTACGATGTTTATGTTTTCGTCGTCGTCTTCGTCGTCGTCTTGAATAGTCAATGGGAACGTAGGAAGTGGTGTAAACTTGGGTCACTTTTTGATGAGGGTAGTAGTGCTAAAAATTTTTAATTGTTATTTTAAATTATTATAATTCACAATTAAAAATTAATTTGTTACTTACCATCATCACACCAGCAATAAATAAAACCGCCAGTGGCATCATCAAGGCCCCAGTCCTATAAAATGGACCATAGCCAGGTAACAGCGGTGGTAAGGGTGGCGGTAATGGTGGTAGAGGGAGAGGAGGACCATGAAATTCTGGACCAGTTGGAACCAAGTCTGTCAAAATTAATTAAAGTTCAATAAAATTAATATATTTTTTCAATAATTAAAAAATGAATATTATTAAATTAATTTAATTTCGAACCGAATCCATCCCGAGAATTTAAATTATTTAGTGGAACTTGATTAACTTGAACTGTCTCCTGATTGACTTGAACATTTGGGACAGGTGTGGGAGTAAATGTTAATGAAGATTGTGGAAATTGTTGAGCATTTGAATATTTATTTGACTCATTATTAGTGTACTGAGAGTACTGACCAGCACAATAATAAATTAAATTGAAAAAAATAAGAATAAATAAATTATTTATTAATTTTGACTCTAATATATTCCTCAAACCCATTATAAAATTAAATTAATTATAATTAGTTGACAAGTGTAGTCTTTCTCGGGCACACACAAAATATTTTGAGAATTTAATGGGAGAGGCGTACAACTACAAATGTCAATTGTGACAACAATGGCAAAGAGGAAGAGAATAAATTTAATGGGGGCAATTTTTCTGTGGGGTGAAGATGAAGAAGAAGATGCTAATGAGAGGAATTTGCATAATCTCTAAAATCAATTTTTTATTGTTTTTCTCTTTGTGCTCTGTCAACGGTCAAGATAGATTGAGTGAGATGGACACCACATAAGATGCAAAATATTTTTTGTTTGTACTTTTACGGTCTTTTGAGTTGAACTACAAAATATTTTTTAAATATTCTTTTTTCTATTTTGGACGGCTAAAAATTTTAGCCTAAAATAATTTGCAAACATTTTAATTTTGCCAAAATTATTTTGAGTTTTGACTAATTTTAATTATTATAGCCACTTTTTGCCATTTTGGACAGTCATGGGAAAAAGAGTGGCCGTTTTGATGAAGGTCAATTATTTTGTGTGTTGGATAAAGATAAGAAATTGAAGACAAGAAAGGGGAGAGTGTAGAGTATAATTTAATTAAAATTTAACAAAAAAGATGACATGATGACTCTCATTAAGTTCCAAACTGTTGCACATTTAATGGGGAAGGTGTGTAATATATTAAAAGATGGAAATGGACAAAAAAACTAAATTGTGTTAAATGGTCACACAATGTTTAACTCACGCAATGTGTGTCTTCAAATGTTTTAAATCTGATTTTAAAGGTGACTTTGTTGACTATGAGAACAAGTTAAATGTGGAGTTAAGTTCACACAATTTATAATAAAATTGAGGTTATTTAATTTAATAAAAATCTAATTTCTTTTCATTTTTCTTTCTTTATTTTTTGAATACTTATCTGCGGATGAGGTCAAGTTTGATAATACTTTTTTGTGATATTTGTTACGATTAAAAACATAATTTTAAAAAAAATAATTTTTGCGTACAATAATGAAACATAAAAATAATACTCTAGTTAAATAAAATGAATCATTACCAATTCGTGTTTTAGTTTAAAATAAAATTTAAAAAACAAGTATATATTGTACTTATTCATAAATTTTCACCTAATGAACAGTTCATAGTTCACTAAATACTACTACAAGTTAACGACATGGTTAAAATGATAATTAAAAATACAAGGATAAAAAAAAACATGTAACATTGACATAAAGTTTTGTAAAATTGGAATTGAAAATTCAATCATAATTGAAATGGTATAATAAAAAATTAACTATCATCAGTTAATTAAATAGCATGCTGACTTTGTTTCTATCACTCTTAAAAATTGAAGACACATAAAAAAAACTTTATAATAAAGTTGTCTTACAAATCCAATCGAGTTGACCTGATGATTCTACGACCCCGACTAGAATAATCCGGTTCTGTCTTTTTTTCTAGTTTGACTCCGTAATATTCTTCTTCCCAGTCTCTCAGTCCATCCACTTCCTATTTAAATATTACAGGTGATAAAAGTTATATATTTTATGTAGTATTGTTAATTGTTGTGAATAATTTAATTTTTCAAAATAAGTAAAATAATTCATTTTAATTGTACTTACAATAACCTTGTAGGGTCGACCTCTCTTTGGTGGACCATAATGATGACCATTGTTGACAATATGATGTACTTGACCCATCCTGGGATGATGTTGAACAATATCTTTTGTTAAAGTGATGTCAGCAGCAATCCCAACATTTTTAATGTACTCCATAATATTTAATTTTCTCTTCTCAACTTTTGGTCTCAAAACATTGGTTGGATCCATTCCAGTATTAACATTGTAACGAAATCGAGTTGTTTTTGTAACTCCTCCTTCATTTTCTTGGGGGGATGATGTTGCTGTTGATGTTGACATGGATTTATTCACTTTAGCCTGGAAGTTCTCAATAGTCCCAAAAGTGTCAAGAAAGGTTCGAAGGTCACTGTAATTTTCGTACTGTATCTCAACATCAGCATCATCATCATCAAGAGGAGCTAAATAAAAAAAGTAATATCATTATAGTTTAATTATCATTATTTAAATTAAATGTATGTATCATTGTTGTTGTTTAATTACATGGATCTTCATTTGGAGTATCCACTTCTCCATCAACAATCACATGTTCCCCCTCGTTGTGGTCAACATGGGCAGACTCTGCATTGTTGTTGCTCTCCATGATAATTTTAACTGTTGTAATTTGTCCATCATGTTGAATGGGATTAACTTCCATTAATTCTCCATTCAATTCAAAATATGAATCATTCATCAAGGGGTAATGTTCAAGTTCATCTTCAGCAGCAGCTTCTGTTGGTTGAACTGTCGTTGTTGTGGTCGGATTTGGCTGCACTTGGAAAACGTGAATTTGTTGTTCCGTCTGTTCCGTTTCAACTTTCTGGAATATTCATCAAGAAGGACATTTTAATTTTGTTGTTTAATGTAATGGCATTCTTAGTAGTTTTATTTACAATTAAAAAATTAGGTTATTTTTGTATTTTACATCTTCGCTGCTGACGGGAGGGATTGAGTTGGAGTTTTCCATGGCTGGAAATGATGCAAGCGGTAAATATTTAAATTACTTTACTTTTAGTAATATGCAATGTGATGAATATCACTTTTTTTAATTTGTTAGTAGTTTAATTATGACCAAGATTTTGGAAAACCAAAAATAAAAAAAGAAAAGGAATAAATTCTTAGAATTTCGCAATTTGAGTTTTGCCTCTTCTTCCAAGGGACTCTGCTAATGATGTTGCTTCCTTGGTGCAATTAAATAGAGAGTTTAGTAAAATCTCAAACTCTATTCAAAACTCTCTTCGCGAGGTGTAAGAAATCCTTGCGTCTATCATAATA
>JAQIVZ010002197.1:0-22957 GCA_034700945.1 Arrhopalites spinosus
TAAAAAATCATTCTTTTATATATATAATACTTTAGCTCAATAAAGTCTACTGATTTCGATTTCGTCTTCAAGATGCTTCACGAGTCTCAGCCGCCCATGTACTCCACACCATGCCTCTCAAAATGGAAGCGAGAAGGACGAGCGAAAGTCAGCTTGATATCACCAGCTTTTTTTTCTTCTTTCTTTAACCAAGTCATCCAATTCAACTCGCTTGTCTCTTTTTTCATTCTTCTCCCCGACCAAAAAGATGGTACGATTAAGACAAGAGTGTAGAGTGTAGATCTCCCCCCATCTCTCTCTCTCTCTCTGTTGTACGTCTCTAACGGGTGTGTTCTCATGAATGTTTTACTTTTTTTCTTGAGAATCTTCATGTAGAAAAAAAGAGCCTAAAAGGACTTGCATCGTCTCTTTCTCTCTCTCTCTCTCTCCACTTTCTCCAATATAAGAGAGATGATGATAAAAGGAAAAACTTATGTGCGCCTGATTTGTTTCTGGGTGAATGCAGTTTTGCCGTATGCAATCAACCTAACTGACTGACTAACATGTTTCATCTAGAACTTTGTGAACAAGACAGTGGAGGGATAAGAGAGCAAATAGACGAGAGAGAAAGGAGAAAGCAACAGTGAAAAGGGAGAGAGAGAAAAAAAAAAGTCAATGGGAAGGACGTTAAGCGAGGACTTTCCTTTTTACCCTATCATCACAAAATTTGCTCCATATATATACTTTGTAACATGGCCACCACAAGATAAGTAGCTTTATGATCCATGCAGATGCTAAGAATCTCTTTTCCAAAGATATTTTCTCTAGTTACTTTTTCAACTTTGAGAGGACACACACACACACAGAGAAGGAGACTCTCCTTTCCCTTTTTTTCTTCTTCTTTTTTTCAATGTTAGCTCGAGATAGAGAAAGGAGACAAAGTTTTCTCTTATTATAACTATAATGTACCCTATTCTTTTCCCCTTCATTGCCAATGATTCTAATTGCATATGATTTCCACTATCCTTCATCATTTTCTTCATTATATTTTTTTTTATAGATACAATATTTCTTAGAAAAAAAAATTTTCACAAACTTTTTCGTCCTAATATTTGTCCTTGGAAATTCGAAACATTTTTTTGTGGCTATACATAATTTCAGTTCAATGCATTAAAATATACAGAGAAGAATTTAAAAAATAAATTATAAATAGTGCAAAATATTATTTTCTATGCTGTTATATTAAAGAAAAAATTTTTTGTTGACAAAAGTCAATTTTTACAATATATTTTTTAATAATCGATCCGTTAAATAGTTAGATAACCAAATTTTTGAATTTATGAGGAAAACGTTCACAAGAGAAAAAAAAGAGTTGAAGCTTGACACCCCCCCCCCCCTTCTCTCTCTTCTTTCATACATGAACACGTAGTAAAGTAGTAGATTTTTCAGCTCTTATTATCATCATGCTTGGACGCATCGATGATATTTCAACTTATAAAAAAAGCCCCCCTCACGACTCACTCCGGAAATTCCTTGTTATATAAAATGTGCATATTCTATTTTCATCGCAAAAAAGAGGTTTTCACATGTTGAGGAATACACCACGACTACTACTACTAGTCTACGGTAATCTAGGATGGTGGAATGAACAAAAGAAAAAAAATAAGGTACATATTCATTACATGGAGAAAGAGCAGTATAATATTGTGGAATGGGGGGGAAAAAAGAGGCACAAATTGGACGTACACAATGATATTGATGCGGGTATGAGTATATTTTATATCGTTCATCATAGTGAGAGGAAGAGACTTGGCATGGTGCTAACTGCATATTGCATCCTCCTTCCTTTTTTTACTGGATCCATATATATTTTACATTCTATACCTCTTCTCTCTCCGTTTTGTAAAGTGAGAAAGAAGAAGGAAAAGCGGTAAATCAGGAGGATGTGGCCACTAAAGAAAGAAGAAGAAAAAATACTCAGATTCTGCTACGTACGTTTGGCTGGTTAGCCGAGTGTGAAAAGAAATTGTCTGTTCGATTTTTTACCCTCTATTAAACTGCTCCTACCCCATTCAAACCATGGTCGTCTTGGTCCAGCTCTCTCTCTCTCTCTCTCTTTACTTGCCTTTCTTTTTTAAACTTCCGTTGTTTCAATAGACAAGACGAGCAAATATTCTCTCTCTCTCTCTTGGTCGCTTTTCATGCAAGCTTCATTTGAATATCGTCTCGATTATGTCTAATCGGTCTACAGTTTCCTTGCCTTTTTCCCTTCATTGTGGCCAAAAAGAAAATATGCCACATCCTCAAATGCGTTGAAATAATCTATTCCTCAGGTCCCAATAAAAATCCCATTTATTCGTATAGTTACTCTACCCCCCAAAAAACTCGTCTCTCACGCTCCGTCTCGTAGATGATACTTATAATAATGTGTGCATATGGGTGCTCCCGCCCCCTCCCTCCAAAAAACAAATTTTGGTGGGACATTTACTGTGCTTAGAGTGACGTAGACTTGGTTTTACTATAAGAATCAAAAGATTAAGTTGCATTCATGGCTTTGTACATTTCTCCCTCCTTTTCTCTGTACCCATTTGCCATTTACACAGTAAGCAAATTTCCTAATAACACGGAGGAGTGCGTCTACATCAAATTACATTTACAAATAAATCACTATTAAATCCCCCCAAACTAAACATACTGTATAGACTACAAATACTTTCTTTAGCTTGACTAGAGAAAAAAAATTGGAATCTATCTTTTATCTTCTATGTATATATTACCCAATAATACTCACATGATTATTTATACAAGAGGGAAAAAAACCCAACAACTTTCAATAAAAAAATAAAAGAATTTGATTATCAGTATTTGATACAATTTAAACAAAATTATTGTACACTTTTTATCTCTCTCTCTCTCTCTCTCTAAATAAAAATACAGACAATGGACGACTCGAATTGCAGACAGAGCAAACATTTATACAAGTTTACATTACATAAAGTCAATCATGAAGCCACTCCATTAGATCAACAGAGCGTTCTTAATAGAATGTATTATCCAGTGGGATGATGAGATGCAATAAATGATCTGTGAACGAGTTTCCAAGAGAGAGAGAGGGAGAAAGTACAATTTGTATAGATTGAGTGACATACGGTCGATATACAGATATAGGAAAAAGATGAAGTACAAAAAGTCAAAAATGATTTCTCCACACGCTGTCATTTCTACTTGGTTTAACCTTTGCATAGAATCAAGACATTTACACTGTGTGAAGTTATATAACATTATGAGAGTAAAAAAAGGAGTGCTATGCCCGGAAAATGGAAAATGGGAATGGGAGAAAGAATTGGGCCATATAAATGTGTTTGGTGTAGTGAGTAAAATTCATATATTCATTATGATATAACATTAGTGAGAGAAGATGGTGGGGGTAAAGAACTAGAATTTTCTTGTCACATGTCTATCTTTTCATCTACTATCTTTTTTTCCCTCTCTCTCCGTACATACTCACAAGACATGGTATATTGCATACCTTGCTGAATGATAGGACAAGAGACAAAAAAGAAAGGGCATAGAAAAAAAAGAGGAATGGGAAGTGAAAGTGAATAAGAGAATCCTTCAATACAGTCAGTGAAGACAATTGAAGGAAAGGATGGGAAATGGGATGAGAAAGACAGAGTTGGAAGTTAGAGCAATTCATAAGAGGCAAGAAAGAATTTCCCCAAAAGTGCGAGAGAGAGAGAGAGAGAGAGAGAAAGCAAGTCCATATAAAGCGCACCAAACTCACATTCCAGGGTAAAATACGAAGCAATAAAGAACCCAGGAATTCTTATGAGGATTCTGCATATGAAGAATAAACTTATATGTATATACATATATCCTATCATACATCTTGTACACACATGTAGTCATCTCAATACCACCATCACAGTCACTACTACCTAGCCAACAGGAAGCCAAGAGGGAAGAGAGGAAGATGAGGGTAAGAAAAAAGAAAGAAGAGAATGATTTTCTTGGGCTGAGCAAAAACCACAGATCCACAATGTAATCTAGTGTCACACATCACAGCCTCACATCCACAGACAGAGAGAGAGAGAGACCCCCTTTGGGTTTGACTTTCTTCAAAGCACAACTCCAACCAGCATGGAATGGATAATACATACACATGATATGTACACTCTTGTTATTATAAAAAGATTTATATATGGGTCATTCTATCCATACTACTCATACATCGTACTCAACTAAAGCTAAAGCTCATCCTGTATTGAATCTCATTACAGGGACAACCCCCTTCAAAAAATAAAATAAAAACACAACTGACTTACTTCCTCAGCTTCCTTCCTTAAATTTAGTGGCATAAGTAGAAAATACTACGGTACACTTTCTCCCAAAAAAAAAGAATTTTTCTATAAAAAATATACCCCCCCCCCCCTGCCTGCCTCAATGTATTCTTATTCCATTTTTTTTGACTAGTTTGTTATGTGAGTCTCGCATTTTTTTAAGGATTAGAATAGAAAGTTTGTGTTTGGGTGGATTATCATTTTTTCTCGTCTTTTTTGAAATGTTGATACATTTCAATGCACTCTCGGTTAAAATAATACCTAGCAAAAGGAGAAAAAGAATAGACACATTTTATGCAGAGAGATGCAAATTTATTTTTTTTGAGGGGCATAAGCGTCAGAGCAACATCCCAGCTCAACCATTTCTTACAGTTGGGCACAAACATGAATATAATCTGACAGGGAGAGAGAGAGAGAAAGAAAGAAAGAAAAATTTATTTGCATGATCATGAGAAAAATCTTGAGAGCGTAGAGCTCACACATCACACAAAAGGCAAGAAGAGAAAGAGAGGGGAAAAAAAGTTTCTTTCAGAATTTCTTGGGAGGCCATAATGTAGCCATGGACAAAATATATATTCTTATCATGTTGAGAAAGATTCACAAGGATTATTTTCTATGATAGAATGTGTGTGTGAGTATTCTGACATATAATAGTTTGACTATTTATGTGTCTCCATGAGTGACTCTTTGAATGGGGTAGTCGACAGAGAGGAGAGGAATATGGAGCAAGTGATCTCCCCCCATTCCAGATGAGAAAGACCACAAAATTCGCAATGAGCTACTCCACAGAGGCAAATATCAAATAATACACACGGTGAGTAGCTAAAGCCACTCTGCTTAACTTTCTCCCTATCCCATACCGTTGAAGAGAGAGGAAGAGAGAGAGTGGGTGGGGGTTAGAGGATGAGAAAAGTTCTAATGGAAAGTGCATGTATTTTCATCAAATCAAGAGGATGATCTCATGCATACATTAAGCCTTGTACATTCTTAATTTAACACTAAACAGACAGCTGAGCACATCCTTCTTTTTGAAATCAACATTTTCAATTATAGACTCGGCTATAAAGCAATATATTTTGTCTCACATGGCAAAATTTACTTTCATTTGTCTCATCTTCTCTACTTTCCAAGTCTCCCTCTCTCTCTTTCTGTCTGACTTGTCTCTAATTACAATTTATAATGTGTGTTTGAAAATGTACCTCATGTACATACACATGCACACACACATGAATATAAAAGATCAAGTAATTTTAACTTTTGCTTTACAACCAGTCCATCATCTACATTCATGTACATATAAAATTTACTAGTTTCATTTTGTACTACATACACTGTATAAGTACGTAGTATTATTATTATTCAAAGTAATTTTGAATGGAGTCAGAAGATTGGAAAATGTGGTGTCGAATTTTGGTAATGGAGAATGTAAATGAGTTGAAGATTTTTAAACATAATTTCATTTTAGGGAGAGATTACTCGGAAATAAATCCTAATTTTAAAAAAATTGTTCAAATTACTCCAGGCGCATGTTTCATTCCTCAGTCCCCCAGTACAAAGAGGACATGAGAGTGACAACTGGAGGGAAGAGAGATCATGACCTACATATGTACTCGTAGGTGGGTATGTATCTGTAGAAAGTAGAGTTTTACAGTTTTTAAGCTTGAAATAGTGCACTTGAAAAAGATTTGAGGATAAAACGTAACGATCATGACTTCTGACAAGCTTCCTTGCAGGTAGATAAACAGTTCCACTTGGCTTGTGAAATTGAATGCTCCAGCTCTCCAAAGAATCCTGTTCACCCTCTAAATGGCTTACTTGAGTGAAAAGGTGCCGTCGGAGAAAGTGAAAGACTTTTCCTCTTGCTTCTTGTATGTAACAATTCATCATGGCTCCTGTGGATGGTGAGATGTATGTTACCATCCATTGGAATTTTGTAGAAAAAAGATATAACTTCTTTTTACCACACACACTCACACATACTCTACACACACACACAAGAATCTGTTACGAGTCTTCTGTTGTAACCATTCTCTTTGAACCTTGTGTTATGTGGCTACACAAGAAATAGGAGGGAAACACCACCAACGCTAGTCAAGCTTCTCTCTCTTCCCTTAGTCTCCATCATTCCACAGCTTCCTCATCACATCCCATGAAAAACCACAATACTTCAAAGGTTCAAAGGTTCAAATGTAACTAAAACCAGACAATGTTCAAGTATCCTCCTACGAAAAATAGGAATTTGAACAAAAGAAGAATAATGGGTGTTAATTATTTTGTCAATCCTATAAAAATCTTTTTTTTTATTATTATTTTGCTTTGTAGTATGTCACTACAAAAGTCATTATTTTATTTACAAATGTACAGTCAAAAAATATTAATTAAAAAAATTTTAATTTTGTACAACCACACAATTTAAAGTTGTCCAAAACATTTTTCTGGGAATATTAATTTACAAGATTAAGTTGAAACACAATTGAGGGGTTTGTACTAAATATAAACTTACTTGGAATACTGGAGGTTTTAGTCAAGAATAAGACTATTTTGGCATAATTACATTGACATCTTCATCTGTTTCCACTCCAATGTCTTCATATAAACTTTTTTTACTTTTTGGATAACTTTCCAATATTTCACCAAGCATGTCCATACATCGACGTTTACGAATACGCCATTCTTTCATATATCCTTCACGTTTCCTACGAAGTTCATCCCTTTCTTTAACATCAAGCATAACAGTCGTCTCGGAGAGTTTTTTGTATTTTGTTTGTAAATCTTCTATCTCTTTATTTACCTGCAACAGGTTAGGAAATAAAAAAAAATTATACCTTTTGTGTTGATACAACAAAAAATAATTCTCTGACAATTCCTGTTCAATGCACCCATAGAATAGTTACCCTAAAGTGAGATTCTTGATAATGCCATTTAAGATGAGAATCATCGAAAGTATAATACATTTGAGAGATTGTCATACAATTTATACCAAGAATAACCGAAATAGGAGAAGGGAGGGAGGGTTGTTAAAATTGTATAAAGAACATTATGTTGTCAAAAAAAGAAGAAAGAGTAAGAGACGACAAATAGGTGAAAATCAGCATACAATATACAAGTTTTTTTTTATTCCTTGAAATTTAGTTTCGAAAAGAAGGTAAAAAAGGGGTAGTTCAGAATACTAAGAAAGACTCTAGTTGAATTCACTAGCGACGTAGTTGGCTGTCAACGACAGAGTAATGACGATGACTTTTTTTCTTGTACTTGTACAAGAACCTTGTACAATTCTAACAACTGGATTACCCTGCATCATTCATGGAGCGTAAATTAACTTGAATACAATGTAAAGAAGAAGAGGGGGGAGTAAGATTCGTTATATATGTGTTATGTATAGTACCGTTGAAAGTTGATCCTGGGCTTCCTTCGTCGTCAAAGTACTCAGGAGTCCTATCAAGTGAATCTGAGTTTCTTTTAGATTAGTCTCCGTCTCTTTCACCGTCCTCTCCATCTCTTCAATTTGCCCATCCATTGCCTTCAACTCCCCCTGACTTGCCTCTTTGAAAGAGCTTTGATCCACCAAATAAACTTTTTGCTTGCCATAAACCTTTTCTCGCACTTTCTCATCCTTATACAATTCAAAAACAACAGACAAAAAATAAACTTTTTTTTAGATGCACAAAAAATTCAATTTTCCATAAGGAAATACTAAAATACATTATAGGAATCAACATAACGCACAAAACTATACCACAAAATAGGGAAATACGTGTCTACACCCTACAAGAATTGTTTAACAGCGTGTATACTCGTATAATATATTCTCAACTACATCCCCATGGCCCATTCTCTCTATCTGTGTCATATTACATGTAAATAGTGTATACACACATACCAAAACAATTCCTTTTCTCAAGTAGAGATCTACTTGATTAAGTTTGAGACTCTTGGGAAAAGTTTCGAGAGAGTATATAATTTTGTTAAGGAATATTGTCTATCTTGATACATACCTAATATATATGTATATGTAGGTATACTATTTTAGCATTGTAAATTGTTTTGTTGTGGAAATAAACATCTAAATTCTTCTTGTTTCTTCTATTTACACTGTATGTATACAGCGTCAAAAATTAATCCCCATGCTAGAATTGTGTAGAGAAATTCTCGAAATTGTAATTTTAAACCCTTCATTGACATGCTTTATTGTTTCAAGTGTTTCAACATACTCTTATGTATACACATCTGTGGTAAGACACATCATACGTACATGGCCTATTTGTTCTCAAATATGTCCTATTGAAATGAATGTAAATAATGGCTCGAATTCAAAATCGTATGACGTATTATTTAATTATATAATTAAATTTGAATGGTCCTCACAGTACGACACGAGCACAAAACTTTTGTCTTTTGTTGTCAATTGTCAATGTGTACTGTGTATAGATCTGTGTATAAAAATATTCTAATTTTATCGTGTCATACTAACAAAATCCTGTTGTTGATGGCATTGTAATAAACATTAATATTTTTAAAAAAAGTTTCAGTCATTTCTATTTGGATTGTTAAAAATTTGACGGTTTGAAAATGATAAGCAAAAAAAATAAAGTAAAACCTGAACGAGACAATCAAGGGCCTTCTGTACGGCAGCTTTTCCAAGTTCATTGTTGAGATTTGTGACAATGTCATTGGCACTGAAAGGTCGATTTTGAGTTTTTAAATATTGTAAAACTGCCGTTGTCTCTTTATTTTTACTCATTGTAAAACTTTTTCAACAAAATTAAAAAGAGAAAAAAAAATGATCTTGCCGTTTTCGTGGAAAAAATTTAATTTCAAGGGTTTCTAGACAGTCCATTCAAATGCTCTTTCACAACTTAAAAATTAATTAAGTATGTATCCAGAAGAGAGATATGTGTAGAGGTATTATAATATAGAGAGAGAATAATTATATTTGTTGATAAATTTTTTGAAAATAAATGGCGTACATGATGGTATTTCATAATAAAATGAAAGTAAATGAATGATGATGCTAAAACCACTGGAAGGAAAGTTTTTGGAAACTGAGAAATGTGTGCATGTATATGTACCTATGTGATATAAATAATACTAAAAATATAATATCCCAAAGTACAAGAGTATATAAAAGACACGTATGTTATATGTGTATATATATATTTTAACATGGCAAGTAAAAAGTTTTGGATTCCAATCATTCCAATCATTTCAATGCCCATTTTCCCCGTGTTTCTCCGACTCCCCGTAGCTTCCCAACCTGAATTTATTACATTTAATGAATCTCGTCTGCATAACTTAAGGAACGCTTGTGACTCGACTTGTGAATCTTGAACAAAGAAAAAGGAATTCAACATTACACAAGTTAACCATAGATGTATGAGGAAGAAACACAAAACTTTGCTAGAGAGAGAGAGAGAAAGAAAAGAAAGACTTTTTGGGATAGAAAAGGTAAAATGATCTTTCATTCTCTCACTACTTGAAATTAACTCTACTGTTAATAATGAAAGTACCTATCTCTGCGTACCAGTACAGATATTTCTGTGTTTGCTAGTGAACAATAAATCTATTCAAAATGAGATCAAGTTACCCTACCCCCACATACACAATACAATGTACAATATTTAACCAGGTTTCTTGTACCTCTCTCTCTCTCTCTCTCTCTCTCTCTCTACACACACATATTATACATATATTATACATGTCTTGTTTCCAAAAACTCCAAGACCTCATTTGACGCAAACATTTGCATATATATATGTATATATCTGTACAGCCATCCTCTTTAGAGAAGACTTTACTCGAAGAAATAAAATAAATGTCGCAAACACACACAATGACATACTCGTACACAAAGAAGAGTACTGCGTAATCTGTACTAGTCGTAACTTGAACTCGTCTTTCCATTTGCATTTAGAATTTTGGACGCCTTGTGTTTTAAGATAAATAGCATATTTACATTAGATATATAATCAACAAATGCAAATGAACGGCTCAACTTGTACAGTACAGATAACTACAGTTGTGAAGGCTATTTTGTAGTTATTTCACAACATTTCTACTCAACGACTAGCTACCTCCTACCTCCAAAAAGTCTAGGTAAGATGATCTCCATCATGTTAAATATATTATATTTAATACTTGTATTACATAAAACAAATAGGATAAACTGAGTACATACACTCTCACTCTAATTTTTTAAATCCTCCATTTCTCTAATGTTGTTACACTAAATCATTTTTTATATGATTTAATGTGTACTTTTCTTGTAGAAACAAAATATTCCAAATTCTTTCTTTAACTTTCAGTTGAAAATGGGGTAAACAAGTAATAATAATATAAAGTACAATTTTATTATTATTATATTACAAATCTTCCATTACAATCCTGTTAACGATGAAATAAAACATCTTGAAACCATAAAAAATCCATGTTCTTGTGTGTCAGGAGAGAGAGAGAAAGAGAGTGTCATGAAATTTGTCCAGAGTACAAATTTTATGCTTCAAACTTGTTTCTCTGCTCAAAAGAACTGAGAGTCCAATTATTATGACTTTGTGGACACGAGCTCTTTTGTATTTTTTTCGATTGTGAACAAGTGAAACTTGAGACTGTGCAACAAGCTGACGTACAAAAAGTTTTCCCCTAACTTTGCACATAAACTTTGTATGTATGGATAACTAGGTACAGCATACAGATACTGATATGTACTGGAATATGTCGTATGTACCATGTCATCTGTTTAATGTAGCGTCACAACGACACTAATATTACAATCACAATTTTTTTATAAAAAAGAAACTACTGTCGTATTTCATTGGCTCGTTGCAAAGAGTTTTGACATGTCATAATCATCAATGAAATAAATGCTATGATTTCCTACCGTAATTTTATTAGGCAGTATTAAGCTCAGCTTTTGCTTAACTAATTGAGTCTCATGATGTCCAAGAAGAGTTTCACATCTTGTTATTCTTCTAATGAAATGGCCAGGGATTACAATTTCACCGTTAACCTGAGACACTCCGCACAACTTGAAAAATAATTAAACTGCTACAATACCGAAGTCTCTAGGGTCATCAGGTCATTTTCACTACTATGATGACAATGTTTTTTTGAAAATTTAGTCAATGGTTGTGACGTCAAACTAAATAAAACTAAGCATCAAAATATTTGCTCATGGTCAACTGTTCAAAATAAACATTGTAGACGGTAATTCATTTGATGTGAGTTTTCTTGTCTGTCGGCTATTTTCCTTTCGTTAAGTCATGAGCTGATTAAATATAATTAAACCCTCCTCACCGTCCTGTTCTAATGAATGAGATGTAATAATCCAACTATGACTGACTACACTCTCTATAATACATTTTACGGCTCATCTAACCAACTTTTATCATCTTCTTGAGATCTCACAGCTGTGTGCATAATATTAAATTGGATATAAATAAGTACGTGTATACATAACAAAAAATATTTATTCATAAATTTCTTCATGTTGTAAAATTTTTAATACATTTTGTTGATTATTTTAAATTCCTCTTGTTAAGCACTAAACTTTATGACTGCACATGCTGAGCATGGGAAAATTTTGTCGATGATGCTTTGAATAATTAAAATACCACATAATTTAGATTCTTCATCATATTGAACTTCTTCATTATAAATTTTGTAGACATGATAATTTTCGTTTGAAATGATTCTTCACCTGTTCCGTCAAATATCGTGGGAATTGAAGAAGATAAAAAATAATAATTTCTTCCTTTTCAAAGAATTCACATCATCTGCATAACAGAAATGTCTTCATTTTATTTCA
Source organism: Arrhopalites spinosus (assembly GCA_034700945.1). Classification (NCBI taxonomy): domain Eukaryota; kingdom Metazoa; phylum Arthropoda; class Collembola; order Symphypleona; family Arrhopalitidae; genus Arrhopalites; species Arrhopalites spinosus. Next base: position 12,121 of record JAQIVZ010002197.1, read on the forward strand.
GACAATAGAACAATTGATTTAGGCTCATCAAAGTACAAAGCCTAATGTAAACTAGAGATATCATATTTATATAATCTTTCCTTTTATATTCATCAAACAAAATGGTTGCTTGTCATGTAAATATCATTATTTGAGAAAAATTAAAGTTGAATATCATTATGCTAAAAGAAAAGAAAAAACTAAGCTACTTGCTCAGTGTACAAGTAATAACGATAAGTAACTTCCGGTTCCGGAAATTAAATGTGGCACAACTACAAATAGATGAGTTTAGCACTAAAAGATTACTAAAAGCGAAATTGTATGTTTTGTTTCACGTTCAAACGGCACATACACGTAACAATGTACTTTTTTTAGGCTACTGAGACTCTTTGAACTCATACAGAATACAAAGAGAAAGTAATTTGAGTGTGGGGGGATTGGGGAGGAGGGGGAAAGAGAAAGGAGATTTTAAGGAATATTGATGGAACCCGGGTTAGAACTCTGTACGACGTACCTCTGAACTCTGTACAACCACACCAAAGGAATTGGGCACGCCAACAAGTACTTTATAAAATAGGAGGCCGTTTCTATAAAATGATGGTCACATGTTGCCGGATAAATTAGATAGTCACTCTGATGTCCGCCGAGTGGAATAATGGAAAAAGAAGAGCAGCAAGGTACAGACAGACCTTTGAACATGGACCTTCCATTGCAATTAAAACCCGGTTCGTAACCACAGGCTTCATAGTTACATATATGTAGTCTCTCTCTCCTCAGAGAGATCTGTTGGTCCTGCGGGGATTAAATAACATTGACTTTGACTGGATTCCTTCCTCCCATGTAACGGGTATTTACAAAGTTCGCGCCCTTTTTTATGACAGAAATTAAAAAGTTGCTAGTTTAATCATTATGAACAGGATAATTCTTATATTGTTATGGATGATGGCTCACTATGTTGTGTGACCACCATCCGATTTTAACATTAATTCGACACGAGTCTTGAAAGATTGGGCCAATTTTTTCAAAAGACCCGGGCTGCGAGAATCCCATTCTGACTGAATTCGATGTTTTAGACTGACAAGATCAGTTGGAATTGGAGACTTTTGTAGTGAATCCTTAAGAATGGACCTTAAGTTTTCGATAGGATTTAGATCTGGCGAATTTGGAGGCCAAACACCCTTTTTCCAAACATTTTAACAATGAGTCTCCAACAACGTCATATTCTCCCCACCCGAATGGGGGGTTGCCCCATCTTGAATAAATGTAATTTTATTTTTCACTGAGAATAATGTTCGGTAGTCCATTGCATCAAAATAAATTGGTAAAACTTTTTTCCGATAGTACTTACTATTAAATTTAACTTTTTTACCAACTTGCTCAACCACATGTAATCTTGTTGTTCCTCTCTCACAAAATCCTCCGGCCACCATAAACTTTTTGTTGAATCTGACCTTTCTTGATGGTGGAATATTCTTTTTATTATTAGTTCGGAATCTCTGATTCCTTCTCATACTAGTTGATTCAAGGTCAATCCAACTTTCATCCGTGAACAAGATGTGGGCCCTTTTTTCTTGACCTAATCTCCCTGGTGTCAAATACTCTTCATGTTGCACTTTAGTTCCAAATATATTCCTTTTTTCAACAGATGGTTCAGCTATATTTGGTCTGATAGGACTGATGTATGCATGCTTTCCCCAAGGAGTATGTTTAACATAATTTTGAACTGTCGAATAATGTACTTTTTTGTCCCTTTTCATAAAACTTTCTGCGTTGTTTACGATAGACGCCGTTTTCTTCACTGAATTCTCTTTATTTTCAAACATCTTTCATTTGATTGTTGATTTTATGGAAGAACTGACCTTTCTCAGTCGACCGGCCCGTTTCCGATCCAGAATTGATGTCTTGACCTTCCATTTTTTCACGGTTGACCTAGAGGCTCCAATAATTTGTTGTATTTTTTTGATGCCAAATTTCTCTTTATGTAAATCTTGAATTTCTGCCCTTATTATTTCCCTACATCGACCACGTCGTGAACTTATTTTGTATATGATAAAAAGTTAATTATTCGTTTTTTTCACATTTGAAATAAATTTTGAATTTTTTTTTAAATCTCGCGGGGTCGCGAACTTTATCTATTCCATTTACATATCCACTCTCTCCTATAAACTATCCCAACGGCCATGAATGCCCTTCACGAGAGAGTATCAGAGTGTGTGTGTTAAATCAATGAATAAAACAACAACAAAATTACTGACAAAAGGTGTCAATGCAAAAACATGGAAATTTTCAACATCCTCCTCCTCCTCAGTCTCTGCACTAAAATAAAAGATGATAATGGATTAAACAAGTTCAGGTCTCTGTGTCACCAAAAGATGGTCATGATTACAATAGCAAATGACCGTTGGTACCTTAATCTAATATGATAGGCGATATTTTAGATGGGAGTTAAATTTTGTTGGTGTCAATGAGTTTGTGTGAAAAGCCTCTTTCTCTCTCTCTCCAATTTATAGACTAAAGCCAATGTGAAGTAGTAAAGTATAGGTATACCACAATTTGTGTGGACACTGTGTCAGGTTCCACAGCTTGTAAATATTACACCCTTTCTACAACACTTTCAGTTTACTCTCTCTCTCTCTTTTTGTATAGTCTTTGGCCAAAAACACGGATGGTCTAATTAATGGTAATTTATTGGTTTACACGTTCAGCCTACCAACGAAACGATCCACGTCATGAAACGGGGGGCTGTGGAACAATGAGGTTGAAAGCTGGTGTGTGGTGAAGGTATAACTAATAGGCATGTAAACAAGCTATTTTATCTTACATGTTCACATATAAAATCCATATACGGTTATTACAGCAAAAGGTAAAATACCTGCATGTACATGTGTCTGTAGGTAAAGTCTATGGTGGTGGATATTTCTCAGTAATTTTGTATTTTGATAGGTTTTTTCCCCTTTGGTTAAATAAAGTATAGAAAATGAGAACAAGCGTTATATTAATGTACATGATGATGAAAGGTCATATTTATTGGCTTTTAGTGTATTAAAATTTATAATGAAGACAATGAATAAGAATGGGGGAGTAGGGAAACATTAAAGTAAAGTTTAAAATTTAGTAGGAAAATGTATAATGAATAAAATTGAGATGCAACCATTTCATTCAAAATTAACACATACCTATTTTATTTTCTCTACTAGTTTTCTCTACCACCAAGGCAAAGGAGCTGTTTAAAAAACAAACAAACAGCCTCATTCTCTTTTCCTTTTATTTCAGAGGGTCGTATAAACGGGGCTTTGCCGTCATTTTATTTATTGCATAATGCATGAGTCATCAAGTCAAGTGCATATTCTCTCTCTCTTGCCTTGCACTCACGAATCCAAATTGCTGGAAGCTCTAAATAATTGTGATTGGTCTGAATCGAGACTAAAATTTCATATCACTTTTTATTTTCCTTGAGAGAGAGACTATTTTATAGATGATGATGAAACAACACAAATCGATGGAATTACCCTCTTAGTAGAAATTATATGTACACAATCAGTATCTGTACAGGTGTGTCGACGTGAAAAATGTCAAGGGAATCGATTGGCAGCAACTTTTTAAATAATTCACTTGCAAAACCCTCACTCACTCATGTCCGTATCATAACCTGTAAAATAATTCATCCATGATATAAAATATTACTTATTGTACTTTACTCATTCTAAAATATGCATTATTTGTAATTATCTTGTTTGAAAAATCAACAAAAGTTGAAAGTAAAATAAATTTTATTTTCAAAAAAATTCCTGAAAATACAAAAAAATGACTTTGAGTAAATTCCTCAGATCTCAAATTTTCTCTACAATTTTTCAACAAAAAATACAAAAGACACTCATATTGACGTCATTCTGGACACAAAGATTAAATATCTTCGGTTACATTTATTCTAGCATGACTTTAAATTACCTATTACATAAAAAATTAAATGCAACAACCGGAAGAATTAAGTTATAAATATTTTTTTAAAAAATAAAAAACATGAATTTCACATTAGAGAATAAATAAACAGTTGAGAATTTACAAAAAAATATATAATTTTTTATATAAATAATACATTGAACTCATTGAAACGACTAAAAGAGGAAAAAGAACGTCCCGTTCACTGTTAAAAAGAAGAGATTAGTGAAATACGATCAAGGCTAGTAGTGCGAGCAAATGAGATTTAGTTTTTGCTTTTTCTTTGACAGACAGTAGAGTATACAAATAATATCCAAAATTCAGTGAGTAGAGTTTAAGAAGGGAGAAAAATTGGTCTTTAGTCTCCAGAAATAAAGTTGGAAGTGGAGGAAGCAGATGATTCTATCATGTGAACGATTTATTAATAAATGGAATCGATGGGATCATAACATGAGTCTTGTTTTTTATGTCCCATATTATACATAGATATGCACATGTACTAGTACACATACAAAAATAAACAGGGTAAATTATACCCTTAACTCTACCCCTCTCAATCTTATTGACTACGATTAGATTGTCGTTGGTTATACTTAACTGTCAATTTTACTCTACATCAAACAAATGTTAGTGTACATATTTTCTGTATTAGCTCCACATGCTAATCGACCATGAGTTTAAAGGCCCTCTCCTTTATGTAAGCGTAAGGAGAGTTTTATGTGAATTATTATGGTACGAGTACAATATTGTACACACAAAAAAAATGAATTTATATGAGTATGATCTAAAAAAATGTCATAAAGAAAATAACATTGGAGAGGGGATCACACCGTCTGATTGAATAAAATGGCAAGTTTTTTTATTGCTCCATTCTGACTCCTCTTGAGATTATTGTGTCTGCAAGGAATTGTCCTCAAGTTCGATATTTATTGTGAGCCTGAGGAAAATCTTTTTTTTTTGGGTGAAATAAAGAATTTTTTTGTACAAGGACTTCAAGTCCATGTCTTTGTCTTTAACTGGAGAATACAGATATAGAAGGGAAAAAATGGGAATGATAATATAGAGGAAGCATATTTTGTATATTAAACAATGTACGACTGCACTTATTTGCAGTGGGGAATTGTGGGTTCATTGACTCTCTCAACAGAACGTAGCCAAAGGGTTGATAAGTGAAAGCTCTCTAACTCAAGCTCCATTCTTCTTTCTGTCTCTCCTCTCTCTCTCTCTCTCTCAAAACAACCAAACTAAGGTAACCAAGTGTTGTAGTGGGGAAGCCACTACTGTGGAGGTTGTGGTGGCAAAGAATAATCATTCATATGTACAAATGTTAGTTCCTGACTTTTTATTTACAACTCACAATTATTTCCCCCTTTTCTACACTCTTTAATGTACAAATACAGGTATTTGTGTAAAGTAAATGTGGAGATGGTGAGGTTTCACATGTTGAGAACATAATCGTAATCAACAATGAAGCGTTGTGAATCTTCAGAATTTAAATGAATGATATAATATCTGTACATGTGTAGTTATGTACATAATAAATAATGTGAATGTGTACTCTTCAAAATTTTGTACACAATTTTTTTTATTTGTTTTATTCAGTGACTCACAAGTCAGTCGTCTGTTTCATCATGTTGAATCCCAGTAAAGTTCGTGTACTCAATTTAAATCAAGAAGAAGAAGAAGAATCTTTTTCTTCTGTAGATCATCCAGAGGGTGTGGAATTATCCAAGAGTCTTCATAAAAAAATTCTCAGGTTCCTTAATCCTTTTTATTAAATCTTTTAATTAAATTAACCAAGATTTAAATTCTAAATTTAGAGGTCATGGAATAAAATAACTCTATAAAGAATATAATCTTTTAAAAGTTTTTAATAGTGTTGAGAGATTTAAGATGAGCTTGAGAGAAAAACATTTATTATTCATTTTTGTCTTTTGAGATTATAATAGTTGAGATGTTGTAAATGTTGAAATATAAAATTGTATTAATATATTTATATTACAGTCTAAAAGGAATTCATTTATCTGGAGATGGTTCAAAAGTGGATTACACTAAGCTTCGAGAGGACCCTCTGTTCCATGAATTTGAGAAAGAAACACGTCTTCTCTGTCTCGTTGATTTAAATCAACTTGCTAGTAAGGAGCAAAAGGCTTTCTTTATCAGTGAGTAATTCATTCCATCATTACTTTTTAAATCTCTTTTTTTTCTCATTCAATCTTTGAAAAAAAGTTTATTAGATTTCACTCCCCCCTCTCCTCTTTTGTAAAAAAAATCCACAATAGAATTTGTAGCTTCAAAAAGCCGGAAAAAAATCTTTATGCTTCGTATCCTTCACCACATTTGACTTGATACTATGACCATAATACATATGTGTAGGGATAAAACGAGACATGTAATATTGTGTATTGTAGATTATTTTGTAGTATCCATTATATAAAAATTTTTGGTCATACATAGGTATAGTACATTATATCCGCATCACTATTTGACATCAGAGAGTCATCTTTCCTATTTTTTTCCTCTTCTTGTTGGACTCTAGCCAAAAAAAGTCATCAATTCTCCTTTCTTGTTGAAATGATTGGAAGGATTTGCACTCGAGTGTAAATTTTCCGTGCTCTTTTTCTCCCAAATGAAACCACCTTCCCCTTGTATGGACAGAAATTTTCCTACGTAGTTAGTGCTTGATTGTGCATATTATGGTTTGAATTTTAGTGACCGCATGAATGACAATTTTAAATTACTTTTCACTAGTACTAAATTCCACAGTTTGACTGAGCAGTCCATATAATTAAATTATTTTGACTTTTATGTTACTAAACTAGAAATATTTTCATGTAGATTCATGACAGTGGAAAAGCAAATTACAAAAATATTTATTTTGTTGTGAAACTTAAAATTTTGATACAATTTAATATCAACTATTAATTTTCTTTGTTATTTTTCTTTTCAAATAGATATTTACAACACATTGACAGTTCATGCTCTAGCTCGACTAGTAAAAGAGGAAGGGACTGTATTGGAGCTGGAGAAATTTTGGCAAATGAATGCCTATCAAATTTCTCAATTTAATTTCTCTTTGGATGATATTGAGCATGGAGTTTTGAGAGGTTTAATTGGATTATCAAAATAAAAATTAATTAATTTGAAAAAAGGTTTTGTGATGACAATTTTTGTATGGGAAAATACAGGAAATAAATTACATCCAACGTATCAAGATTATTTCTTTAAAGAAGGAGATCCAAGAACAGCTTTTGTTGACCCTCACCTTGACCCACGAATTCATTTTGCTCTTAATTGTGGAGCTAAAGTAAGATTTTTTAAAGTGTTTTCAGTGTTTTGTATGTATAAAAAAACTTTTATTTAATTGAATAATCATCCCTAATAATTAATGCTTTTAATTTTTTATATCGTGTTTACAAAATACAAATAATAACTTAATGGCAATTATTAATTGCCAACTAAGTACTGATATTTCTTCTTATCAAATTGAGTGTAAAGAGCTTGCAGAGGCGTACATTTTAATTAAAAAATTTTTACTCAAACTAAAATTTTTGTTTTTGAGGTTAAATTGTGAAAGAAATTATTTTTAAACATTAATTGTCTAACCCAAATTATCTGTATAATAACAAGTGAATTATATTTTAATGAAGGAAACTAATGACTTCAAAATTTGTGGTTTTGTTAATAGTCCTAGATTAAAAAGTCAGTGTCTTTAGGATATCACTTCCTTGAAGTTAAGAAAACACAAAGATACATTAATAATGGTTAGACGTAACTCATTTGACATGGTAAAAGGCTTACATATAAAAACTAAAAAGAAACTCAGACAACACCAAGAAAAAGACTCTAGAAAAGCCCCCAAAATGTGCGTAACACACTGCCTCAATCAATGTCAATCTACGATATGTACATACATGTTGTCTACCTATGTCTGTAGAGAGAAAAAAAACAGGGAGGGGAAAAAGCTTTAAGCCTTCTAAGCCCATGTTATTTAATTTATTTAGTCTTGCCCACCCATCCGGCTTTTTACGGGTAACAATATTGACACCGCTCTGGATTTAGCCGCCCGCTCCTTCTGTCAGAGTGACGTTACTATCGATGTTCAAACAAAGCGTGTCAAGATGACGAAAATCCTCATGTGGTATAGCAGCGATTTTGGAGCTGACGAGAAATCGATCATCGAGTAAGTTTCATTCCTATTCTTCCTCTCTCTCTCTCTTTCCCTTTCCTCCCGCTTTCTCTTTTTTTCCCTTCTCTATAAACTCTCTCCGTTCTCTTTCTCTTCTCTCTCTCTCTGTCTATGTTTGTGGACTCACAAAAGAGTCCGATTAATCCACTCACACTACCCGGGTTACAACACATGGGGAAAAAACTGTAGCATCTTTTGTCCCTTTTTTCTTCAAAAGACACCTGAAAGTTCATGGACATTCCTCTCGTGAAAAAAAACTTTCTTTTTTGACTTTGTGACTACCTATAATCTATATTTATGTCATCTATATCTGTACATTATAAGTACACATACAAATATGTAGAGAGTAGAAGGAGGGGAGGAGGAGGGAGGGGTGGGGTTGGCAGAAATAATAAAATGTTGGGCATCATATATTCTATAATTATGATTCCTCTTTGTATACAAAAAGTGCATTTGATACTACACACAATGTGTAGAGTCATATGTGCCTAATCTGAAGCTGTATATAATGTTTTTCTTGTACACTCACTAAAATTACATCACCATGCACAATGGAAAAGGAAGGATCCAAAAGTTGTTGTAAGACGAAGGATGAAACTATATACATTTGTGTGTGTTATATAATACGATATCGGATCAAAGTAAACTTTTTCCAGTTTGTTCGTGTTTCTCTAGAAAACGTAGAAAGGTACTTAACTTAATTTAGTATGACTAGATAGTGGATACAAATGAAAATTGGAAATTTTGGATTTGCATGAATATAAATGAGTGAGACATTATTATTTTGAACAAAAATTAAATTATAACAAAAGACTCTCTTTAATATAATACACTCCACTTTTTTTCTCTCTTTAGTCTTTCTTCCAAGTATTATTACATTGTTCTAAATTATAACAATACAAATTCTCCATCCTGGCTCCTGAGGATGGAGAAAATAATTATACACTATTATTAAATATAAGGCTAGTTAATTAGTAGGAATAATTTTAAAAAATTTCAAAAAGTATGCTTGTAACATTAATAATTAATATTCAAAATGAGTATTAATTTAAAGTCATGACTTTTCAACTATTTAATATTTATTTTCAAGATGTGAGTACAATAAAGTCAAAAAAATTAGTACTCTCCATTAGTATTCTCAAATGTATGAAATTTAAATTTCCAATGTACATTTTTCATGTAAAAATGTATCTCTTCTCAGTAGTCTCAAGAAATTTCCATTCTAGTCATACAAAGAAGTGATCACTTAAAGTAAAACTATGAGGTTTCATAGTTTAAAGTTTCTTTTGCTCAGAAACTTGAAATTGAGAAATAGAGAAGTATCTTTTTGTACAAGTCATGTATCTAGAGAAAGTTGAACAAAAACTTAAAGAGAGAAAGATGACATGGAACGTTTACCTTGAGAAAAGTATAACAGTCTTGTTCTTGTAATAACTTTTTTGGAGGATGCATACTCATACTACCCGTATCCTCACAAAGATTGTGTGTGTGTGTACAAACTCCAAGACAAATATGAGAAATCCTACGCTTCATCTTTATTTTCTTAACTTTACATGAACTTTGCGGATATTACAAATTTCCCATGTTTTTACAGATATTTCTAAAAAAAATAACATTTTTCAATTGTTTTCTAGATGGCTGTCAATGTATTTGAGAGAAGATCAAGTCAAAGATTTGAAGAGTATCATGAATGACAATCCAACTATTGAATATTCAGACTATGACTGGAAAATTGATTACAAAAAACTTGTCTCAGAAAAAATGTGAGACAATAAATATTTTAATAGTCACTTTCACTTTAAACTATTTTATAACCTCAAAAAAAAACTTTTTAATATTATCTATCCATCTTGTTTATATATATTGTGTATATGTGTATTCTGCATGGTATAAAAGACAAGTCATAGGATTGTTGACCTTTCTTTACAAGAAAAAATAAACTAATAAAGTAGATATACAGTAAATGGTCTATCAATCATTATGTTTGATGTTTTTCAACTTTGTATTTATTTATTTTTGACTAAACTTACCATAAAAGTAAACATGGTTAACTTTTTTTTTCGTTTCATCATCCACTTTTCCATCCCTTCATCTCTCTTATGTTTGCATTTGTCTCTCTCTCTCTCTCTTCCTAGCTGTGTTAGTAGATATCTATTTTCATACCTCAATTTATAAATAATCTCTTTCCTATTACTGTCATCTCTGTCATATTCCACATCAAATTATAAAAAAGATGTAGGAGGAGGGGGGAGGGCGATGTAAAATAAAAGACAAAAAGTTGAGAGCCAGAAAAATCACCGAGAAATTTAATTTTCCCAATTTACTACTCCTAGAAAAGTCATATAAAAATAATGGGATTGTTTTTCTAGTTTATTCTTCGGATATCATTAACCCTAATTTAATATGATACGATTGATCTTTGTTATCTTGTTTGATTGAATAACAAAAGAATAAACATGATTTATTAATTATGACATTAATAATTATATCGAAAGTTTGAACAAAGTCAAATAAAACATCAATAAAGTTTATCTGTAAAGCCCATTTATGCCTTCCCTACCTGCCAACAATCCTAATTGGGGCTAGTCCGGCTAAGTATACGTTATGAGATTGCCAATATATAATCTAATTTGAAGAAACAAGCCAAAAAATGAATTCATATAATAATATCAATATTAGATATTAGTTAATTCTTTTTTGTTTTTTATTATTTAATAACAAAAAGGTATA
>JAQIVZ010002198.1:0-22955 GCA_034700945.1 Arrhopalites spinosus
TTTTGTAACCCAATTTTCCCGTTTGCGGCACCAACGTTTTAGCAGGCGATACCCGAATTGGTGATAACATTTGTTACGAAAACGGGTGATAAACAGACGCATGCGCTGATACACCTGAGATGGGAACATGTAAAGCTAAAGCCCCATCAGCACCGAAAAATGTGAATTGGTAGAGTGGTGTAGAGATCTTGACCGGACCACCAGGGATATGGGTTCGAATCCCAGACATTCAAAGGTTTTTTTTCACACCCTGTTTGTCATCTGTCACCGTTTCTGGTAGCAAATGGCATTGCTTCGATGTACCAAAGTTCCCGTGAGGTAACAAAATTTTGTTGCCTATTTTGGTCATGCGTTTGTCACCAAATCCGGTGTAGTCAAGCCCGCTCACCGCTTGGTTACAAACGGGTCACAAAATTTCCCAGAGTGCATATTTCTTGTGATTGAAATTAATTGTAATGGAGCACGCAAGCTCATGTCAGCACAGCAAGAAATGAATTTTAGATAGATACAAGAAATGGCGCTGTTCAGTGTCCCATGTCATGTCACGTGGGTTCAATTAGTAAATAACAATGGAACTCCGTCTCGTTGAATTGTAAATATTTTTTAATTTTGGGTTTTCTGCCAAACTAATCATTCCAAATATTTAAAACGAAACACTAATCATGTCAAGTGGAACACAATAATTATTTTTAATGGTCAATTAAGTCAAGAGAATAATAAGACAAAATTTGGAAATAAATTAGTAAAATATTTCTCAAATTAAAATGTTGATTTATTGTCAAATTGTGGATCTATAGATTTGTTCCACTCAGGCCACATATTGAGATTGAGGGGGCGAGCTCAAAATTTTACCTGCCGTAGGAGCACCTCATTGGAAAGTTGAGCCTTGGCCAAGTGCACAATGATAGTGCCAGCAATGAAGAAAATAATGATGGGAATTAACAAAAATTCGTCGTCAAAAATGATATCCAAAATCCCCAGGACTGCGTAAATAATGGAGTACACCATCCAGGCAGTTAAAAAACCCGCCTTTTCCTAATTAAATTAAACATTCAAATTAAAAGAAATAAATGAAAATAATTGTCAATTTGACCTTGGCGACCCCAACAAAAAGAAGAATGCTCATGAGGACACCCACAAGACTGAAGATGACTCGAAAAATGACAACAGCTAGAAGAATCCTGTCAACGATATCCTTGGCCTCTTTCCTTTTTGTCTCGGATACCCGGGGATCATTCTCCACGATTTGCTCTGCAACTTGGTCAATCAAATCGTAGAGTTTAGTGACCCTCACAATTAAAATAGTTATGGACACAGCATTCAGAATCTTTTAAAATATTTAATTATTAATTCTTTATTGATTTCAATTTAATTATCAAATCAAACTTTACCATATGAATAATCGCCACCACTTTAGCCCACGTCGAGGCGGGACAACATAAAAGTTGAGGAGCAGCTTGATTCCCGGGCATTTTAATTTTACAAATTGGGAGAGGTAAGGACACAATTTGACAGGATGGATAAAATTTTACGACTGTTAAATAATTTAAATAAAATTAATATTTAATAATCATTTTCTCAGTAGACCACAATTTCTGATACAAGTTTGCTCGGAATTTTGGGGTTGAGAGCTAAGAATTGATTTTTTTGTGAATAAAAAATTTTGAATTAATCATAATTTGGTTTTGGAAAGGAAATGATGATTAAAATTACTTTAGTGGTGTAAGTAAATTAATCTATTTTTCTCTAATTTTATGTGGAGCCTGGAAACTGGAAAACCAAGATTTATATTGAAGAAAAAGGGCGGGGACAAGAAAAGACGTCCTTTGGGTGTTGCTTGCTCGGTTGAGGTAAGGTTCAGTTTCGCAATGCTGCCTCCCATACAATTTCCCATACTGCCTCCCATACTGCCTCCCAAGACTCCACCCATACCGTAAATTGTGTTGACCATGAAAATTCCCATGCTGCCTCCCATGAAATAAAATAGGACAACAGTTTCACATGGGAGGCAGCATAGGAATTTTCATGGTCAACACAATTTACGGTATGGGTGGAGTCTTGGGAGGCGCTATGGGAGGCGCTATGGGAGGCACTATGGGAGGCAGTATGGGAATTTGTATGGGAGGCAGCATTGCGGAACTGAACCTTATCTCAACCGCTTGCTCTGTCACGTGGTCCTTTACAGAGTGTACAAAAGCAAGAGCCAGCTTGATTTTTCAGGCTGTTTATGTGTCGTTTTAATTCTAATTAAATATTTAGCCACCATCATTCTGGATTATCTACTTTAATTTTACTTTTCTGTGGAAAAAATGGCTAGAGAAACTGAAAGTTGATGGAAAGGAGGAAAGGGTTTAACAGCTTCATCGAAATTATAATTTAAATTAATTGTAATTGAGTATACGCAAAACTTTGTGAACTGTCTCATGTCATGTGTGTTTCTAATTAGTAGCAACGCCATGACGTAAATTCGGGTGGAGCTGGACTTTGCTCTATTTCCATTGAACAAAATTCTACACAAAAAAGCCCAAAGACTTACAAATTTTTGTGTGACAAGTCACCAATTTATTTTAATGTCCAAGCAAATTATTTTTAGCAGTTTGCGACTATCCCATTAAATTGGGATCAACAAAATTAATTTAAAGAGTTTTTTGAACTTTACTTTCTCACTTTCTCTTTTTTTCATTTTAATTTACAATTAAAACATTTAATTCATCCTTGAATTAGAACAATAAAATATCAAATTGCAAGTTTTCATTAATTAAATGTAGAAAAGTTAATTTTATTCAAGGATTTTTTGCACGAGTTAATTTGACAAACTTTTAACAATGACAAAAAAGACCATTTAAAATAATGTAAAATTAAATTGTTGACCTTTAGATCAATATTTTTCATTACAAAAAATAGTCAAGGCCCACAATTCTTGAAAAATTAATTTATTCTTTAAAATTAAAATGAGCAAAATATTTGCCTGTGCAAAAAAACTTTAGTTCAATTTTTTCTTGGAACTTGGCTCCTCCCCCGTGACGTAAGTTTTGTAAAAGAAATTACCAAACAAAATGGCGTAGGAGGCGTACATGCCATAAACGAGCCAAATGTGAAAATTGGTGACATTGCAATGAGCCTCATTCATTTTAATCCAACTGGCATAAATATTAACCGCCAAACCCGCAAACATTTGATTTAATTGTAGAGCAGTAATTAGCATGGACACTAATTTTGGTACTTTGACCCCCAAAGTGGCAAATCCAAAGTAGGCGTACATTATGGCATGCACTGCAAAATTAACTGATGTAAAAATGGCTCCCGTACTCATCAAATCTTTTGCACTGGCCCACACACAAATCAACACCGAAATGTGGTGATACCTACCATCATTTAAATACCGAGAAAATTAAATCTTGTTAATTACAATTAAATTTATTTGATTGACTTACCAATGCAAAAAAATTAATTTGCGTTTGCGTAAAACAATAAAAATGGTGTCTCCCAACTCGAGCATTTTGGAAATGACGAAAAGGTAGCCCCAGTACAAGCCTTGAGTGGAGACAATGTCACTGCAAAACAATTTTAAAAATTAGGCGCCACAATTTAAACATTTGAAAACATTTTGGCTTACATGGTGCCACAGACTGTGGTGTAGACGCCGCGGTTGATGAAAGAGCCAAGAACTTCGGGAATTATGATCGTACAGGCCCTCATGGAAAAGACGGCTAGCAAAAAATTCCATGTGGCGAGGGCATATTTTAGATCAAAGGCCTTCCGGTGACGCATGACCTCTTGACCCAGGAAAATAAGGAAGACGTAAATGACGGACGCGTAGATGCTCAATGTCCAATTTTGTCTCATCCAAGCCACTTTTTCATAAATATCAAAATCTTCGTATGCTAAAAGGCCACCCCACCACGTCGGATTCTTGTACTGGACCCCTGCCGTCTGTTTTGTGAATTAATTTTTGATAATTTTTGATAAATTTAATTGCCCAATTTAATTAATTTTTAAAATTTTACTTTTTCTAAATTTAAACAAAAATAAATATAAATTGAAAATTTACCAAATGAGTCACATTACCAAGGCTAACAATTTTAGTTGCCATTATTTTAATTAGTAGAAAAAATTAATTTTAGCTAAAAACTAGAGATGAAAAATTCGCAAAAATGTCTAGTTGTGATTCACAGGAGAATTCTGGTGTACACGGGACCAGATGAATTGTACAGTGTGTGCAAAAAGTCAGAATTGACTTTACAAGTTCAGAAAAAGAACTGGAAGGAGAGAAAGGGATAAAATTGCAAGTGACATAATACAAAAAAATAATTTGGCAAAATAGTTTGCACAAAATAAAAGGGGTGGGGATAAATCTCATACAACAAAGATTTTGCAGGGAAAAATTGTAAAATGGAAGCAATTAATGTCAAGGATGGACAAGGTGAGACCGCAAAAGAAGACCAAGTAAAAAATATGGACATGTGTACATACACTACCCCCAATGCATCAAAAAAAAAATCTACAAAACATGACTTTTTGCCCTTTCGATCTTCCCAAAACATTTTTTTAGTTTGATTTTTCTATTCCCTCTAGAGTCATTAGTTCTGACCATTTGCAGGGACAAAAAAAGAGGATAAAATTCTCTTTGTTGCATGTTCAAACCTGTTAAGCCATTCCCCCACTCTTTACTTTGAAGTTTGAGTATGAAAAAAGGTTAAAATGATGAATGAGTTAATTGTCAATTTGGCCAAATGCATTTGTTTTTGTTTTTGATAGTTGAGTGCATTGTGACATAAGAAAATGATGCAATGGGTCGATGAGCTTTCAAATTTGTACGGGGGAAATGAGAAATATTAATGGGGTTACCATTTAAAAGTTTAATTAGTATTGGTGAAAGTTCATCAACTCTATTTTGTTTTTGTTTTTGCCAATTTTTTGCATGTGTGGAGAATGGCGAATGCACTCTCAAGTTGTGTGGGGTGAAAGGAATTTTTTTGTGGGGATTTTTACGAAGAATTGAAATGACACCATCATTTATTTTGACAGTTTAATCATTAACAGTTAGCTAATGCTCTTTGTACGATGCCACAGTCAGTGTATACTTACTTACATGCACGGAGTATACGGGGGGCCACCGTGCGGATTTTTGGGAATTGCATTTGAAAAGGTGATTCACTCGAGTCATGTGACAGAGAGGCCATGCATATTATTTTTTGCACATGCATTCTAGCCATGAAAAATGTACTCGTGACTTTAGAAAAATTGCAATGTTTTGTTGTTGCAAGAGATGACTTCCTGGTGGCAAAATAAATAATGGGAGAAACTGTAACCAATTGACAAATTGGTCAAAAATAAATCTATACTTAGGTAATTCAACGATTAATCAATTTTGCTTAATTATGAAGAAAAATTAATTAATTATAAATGGCAATCTGGAATATGTTCTACAATTAAAATGGACTCCAAGAAAATTTTGACGCTTACATACAAGTTAGTAGGGACAAGTCTGTGCAAAAATAAGAGCCATAATTATGACATGGATTCACATCAAAGATTACAAAAATCCCGGGATTTTTAAAAAAAAGTCGGGAGTCGGGCTGGGATTGATAAAAAGTTTTTTTTGATAAAAGTTTTGACTTGATTAACGTGTTAATTAACGAGGCAGTGATACAAGTCGTACGTGCATTGATGCGTGACCTTTTATATTAATTTATATTAATTATTGCTACAGAGTTCCTTGACCTTTAAACAAAAAACATAAATAAACTAGTTTAATTATTACGTTCATGCACCGGGATTCGGACAGTCGCCTGACTTGCCCTTGCCGTGGCCTTTTTTAAAAGCTAAAGGAACTGGCCCTCATTACCGTACACCATTTTAAATGCATCAACTTTGGCTAACTATCACTCTAATTATCATTCAAATTAAATTAAATTATGGACGAAACCGCCTTGATGCAGATTGTGACCCGGAATTTGACAAAAAGTTTATTCAACCAATTTACAATTCCAAGGACGCATCTTCTCTCCTCGAAGCCATCGCCAATTGGAGAAAAGTTGTTGAAAACAACAAGGGGGCGCTGACCTGCTTTGGCGACAGGGGATTTCAAGATGCAATAACAGTACTCCTTTTATTTTAAAACCTTTTCGACCATCTAAATATTCTCCTAATTAAATTAAATAGCTTTAAATTAGACAGACAGAGTGTACTATTCAGAAAAATGTGACTACGAAACCAAAAAATGCACTTGCCACAACACAGAGCCCATGATCCAACAGCGCAATCCTCGAGATGGCTGCGTTTATGTCGACGCTGAATTTGGTAGTCCTTGTAACATTGCCCAAATGAAGGTGGTCAATGATGATCCCGAGAAAGACTACACAATCTTTTATAATAAAATGAAAACCTTCAAAAAAATGAATCCGGAACAATTAAAAATAATTTTGAACGGGCGTCAAAACGCCTTCGAAACTTGGGCTGAGGCTCCTTGGCATGCGCGCCAAATTTGTCATACAATGGACAAGAATCTTGTGGGTACAATCATTGTAACTATCATGCGCTTTTTTGTATGCAATTAAAATTAAAAATATTTGTAGGATTGTGGATCATATGGTCAGTGCATGTGTTTGAACGTGGCGCCATATTTTGAGTATAGGCAAAAGGGCAAGAAATGTATTGCGCTCAAGGGCTCCATCTGTAAATTTGAGACGCGTGGAATGGACTCTACAACCGGGAGCTATTACTCGGATGATATGTTGGTGCCCATTCAAGAAGCGGAATGTGAGCGCGGTTCAAACTGCGTGTTAAATGTGCGCATGAAAGAATACGCACTTTATTTGTGTGAAGAGCCCGCAAAAACCCAGACGAATGGGACCAAAGCTGCAGAAAAAGTCGCCATTTCGAAGACCCAAGCTCAAGGAAATAAAATGGATGCAAAAACAAACGGCAAAAATGCTCCAAATGATGGCGCTAGAGGTAAATTAGAATCTACGAAGGGCGGCAAAATTAAAAAACAGAATTTGAACCAAGATTATGAAAAGTTCATCACAATTTTAGATTATAACTTCAATGTAATTAATCAAATTAGTCATTTAATGTGCTTTAATTAATTAAATAAAGACAATAATTAAGTTTAATAATTAAGCTTAATTAAGAAATTAAAGTGGAATTCCAAACAGTGAATCCGGGGTCATTGACACAATTCATGTTCATACAAATCTCGTCCATCTTTGAGCCATTTCATGCGATCATCACATATAAGAGGGTTACCACTCATATACAAATAATTTTCGGGATTCGCCATCAAAAACTTTTCAAATTTGGTGGCAGAAATGAATTCAAAAAGATTACTCCCTAAATTAATTGTACTTGGGAAGGTCAAACTATCCAGTCCATTATTTTCATGGAAACTTTCATCTTTTAAATTATTGTAATACAAAGCAACGTCAAAGGACCTCCCTTCTTCGATGGTGGCGTCCTCTCGGAGAAATGCATTTTCCCCAATTTCATTCAAATGATTCCATTGGAACATTAATTGATTCAGTCCCCTCATATTCTTGAATTGCCCTCCCCCTATTTTCGTGATTTGATTGTATCCAAAACTAATTTGGGTGACCTCGTTAAACAGTGACAGGTCAGGGACGGTCGTGAGGTTACTCTCGGCGATCATAATACTGGTCGTTTTTAGTGGTTCAAGAAATTTGAAAAATTCTGCCACAGCCGGGTCTGTCAGGTGACTCCCCCAGATGTCAAGACTAACCACACTGAATCGATATGGAGTGATGTCCACCTCCTCTGTTGAATTGGTGCCCGCGAGGAATGACCCCAGGTCACGATTGAAAGACAAATCGACGGTGTAAAAGTCAGATTTTGCGAAGGTGGTCAAGTCCAAAGTGGTCAGTTGTGAGGTGGAGGTGGCCATAAAGCGGTACAATTCAAGTCGGTCATTTTTTCCGACAACATTGGATGCGCGGAGGTACCTGAAGGCGTTGGTGATGACATCTAAATCACAATTAAGAGTTTTAAATGTTGGCGCGAATAATTAATTGTTATTTACCTTGTGGATTGGGCTCATCAGTGCCACAATTAACGGTTGTATGGTACGTTCCCCCGAAAAAATCCGTCGTACAGTCGCATGGTGCAATGAGTTGAGCGCCCGGACATTTTGTATTGTTGAAATGAAACGTTTCATGTTGAGCATGCGCGATTGTAATTAGAACCAATACAATTAAGACCCAAGGGAGGGTTATTTGAATTGAGGAATTCATTTTGGTTTGTTTATTTGACCTTTTCAAGAATGAAACTACGAGCCGATTAAATTGTAGGATAATTTCATTAAAATTTAATTAAAATTCAAGTGGCCTACGCAATCATTATCAAATGGTCTGACAGGTGACGAGTGATGAGTTTCTTTTAAGTTTTTAATTTTTGCACGCAGTTTTCAATTGGTTTATTTATTTTAGGGACCATGGCGCGATGGCGGTAGCGTAGCTAGACCAAAATTTAGGAGGGAGGTTTTGCCGTCTAGGGGGGTTTTTGATACTATTTCGACCATTTTTGGGCAATTTTTTCTATACACATAGGTACTTTACATGTAAAAAATTTTTTAGGGGGGGGTTATAACCCCCCAGACCCTCCCCCCCTGGCTACGCCAGTGCGCGATGGCGGCCATCACAAGGTTAATCATGACGCGCAATATTTCGGATTGGTTTAGTTTAATTTGTTAATTTCCAGCTCATTTATTTAAAGTCAGTTAAAATGAGTCAATTACGAATAAAACAAAGAGATTAAACACTTGTTCAAATGATTTAAAATGTTTTTTGAATGACCTTGTAATGCTAATCTCAATTAAACGATAATAAATGACAATTAAACTAGAGTCTAGACCATCAAAAACATATTCAGCTGTACACAGTCACCAAAAAAATACAAAAAAGTTCAAAAAATGTCAAAAATTTTAGTGACAGGGGGCGCTGGCTATGTGGGTTCACACATTGTGCTCGTTCTTTTAGAAAATGGCTATGACGTCACTGTCATTGACAACATGGCCAATGCTGTTCAAGGTAGAAAATTATTTCAAAATGAACAATCAAAATTTTAAATAAATTCCAACTCAAGGTGCCCAGGCCCTCCCTGAAAGTCTCCATCGAGTCCAAAATATCACCAACAAGAAAGTGACCTACGCCCAAGTTGACCTTTTAAACAAAAACAGGTTGCCAGAAGTTTTCCAGGAGATGGGGCCCTTTGATTGTGTGATTCATGTGGCCGCGATGAAATCAATTCGAGAATCGGGTCAATTTCCATTGAAATATTACGCAAATAATTTCGCTGCTAGTATCAACCTCCTTGAGGTAAATTTTACAATTAATGACCCTGTCACTTGTTATGTCAAATGTCAATCAAGGTCATGGAGATGAATAAATGCAAGACAATCGTCTTCTCCTCATCGGCCACTGTCTATGGTCATCCCCAATACTTGCCATTGGACGAAAAACATTCCACCGGAAATTGTACAAATCCGTATGGCAAGTCCAAATTCATGACGGAAGAATTGCTCCGGGATGTTTGCCATTCCGATCCAGTAAGCCAATTAAATTTAATTATGACCTAATTAATTGATAATTAATTTTAATTAGGAATGGACAGGCATAATTCTGCGATATTTTAACCCAATTGGAGCTCACAAATCGGGGATGATTGGGGAAGACCCGCTTGGGACGCCGAGTAATTTATTTCCCTTCATTGCGCAAGTCGCCGTCGGTCGACAAAAAGAATTGGAAATTTATGGCAACGACTACGACACACCAGATGGGACCTGTTCGAATTTTAATTTAATTGACTTTTGTAAATATTTAATAAATTATTTTAAAGGTGTCCGAGATTTCATTCATGTCATGGACTTGGCTCAAGGTCACTTGGCAGCCGTTGAACGAGCTCAAAATTTAAAGGGCTGGACGCCCCTTAATTTGGGTACAGGTCGGGGTACTTCTGTCCTCGAAATGGTGGCGGCCTTCGAGGAAGTTTCGGGGCAAAAGATTCCTTTTAAAATTTGCCGCCGGAGGGAAGGTGACCCAGCGGTGTGTTTTACAGATTCGTCATTGGCACAAAAATTACTGGAGTGGACAGCCCAAAATACAATTGAGGACATGTGTAAGTAATTTAAATGTAATTAATTGGATTCAATTAATTAAATTTTATTTTGAAGGTATGGACAGTTGGAAATGGCAGTCGAAAAATCCCCAAGGATTTCGAGTCGTGTAAATTATTTTATTTCAAGTATTTTACTAATAAAAAGTGAGTGGAAATTTCGCAAGAGTAAAATTGCGCGCAAGCTATGACGCAAATATTTTGCGTAAACGGAGAGGAGTAGAAACACCTGAGAAAGTGTACGGTCTACGTGCTTCATAAATCTTTGTTAACTATAAATAAACTTTGTATAAAGAAAGATTTGTTTATTTTTTCAAACCTCCCACAACTTCCCGGTGACTCATTGCCCAAGTCGTGCAAATGTGGTTGCAATTTTGAAGCATTTACATGAAAATTTGGGTACGTCTGGGTGATGCTGAGTGTGATTGTTCGCGAAATTTTGATCATATTTGGCATCGTTGGTGTATTTGCAATTGCCTTACATTTGAGAAATCAAAATGCCCTTGACGCATTTTTGTTGTTCATGACATTTGTCTTATTTTTGTGGTGTCTTTCGGTCTACATTTGCTACAAAAATTTGAACAGGTTTATATTTTATTAAATTCAAATTAAAAATTAATATTAATTTCAAACATGGCTAAATAATAATTTTTTGGTTGTTGGTTTTAATGGCTATGAAGATGCGCGCAACTTGACTGCATGAGTGGAAACGTTCAAAATGTGTCAAATGTCAGAATCACCGAAGTAGAGCTCCCTTTTATGGATGACCTTTTAGATCTTGAAGTGTTTCTACCAGATGCCACTTTTGAACTCCCACAAATTCCCTCCATTTCGGAGGAGTCGGAGCCACCACGCTTGAATTCGGGAATTCAACGACAAGATTCAAATCCCCCGCCCTACTCCCATTTTCAACCCCCAAAATATCAAGATCTCTACCCCCAACCTACTAGTAGTATCTTCCCTACAGATCCAGCAATTCGACCCGCCAATGACCCAGGCAGGGCTAGAGAGACTCGTGTAAAATATGTTATGCAAATTTAATTTAAATTAATTAATTTTTTATTGGGTATTGAACATTGATAAATTACTTTGCAATAAAAATGACACCACATTTAAAATTTTATTGATTACTTATTGTAAAATAAACCAATTTATTTTGCGAAAACATTAAAATTATGAACTAAAAATCATGGATGACATGTGCTTCATGTTTAGAATATAAAAAATGAAAATTTTTGTGGACATTTAAATTTTCAATTTAATTTGATTTAACTGTAATTAATTTTGACATGTTCTTCCCATTGCCATCAGATTAAAATGACGTCACAATTAAACTGGAGGGAATTAAAAAGCCCCCAAACTGTACCACTATTTTTAAATGTGACAAAAGTTAATAATAAATAATAAACTAAAAGACAGATTGAAGTCAATTAAAGTGCGTGAGCACTGCCCACTAGGGATGCTCATTAAAATTAATGAACTTTTAAATTTTCATACTCCATTCTCCATGCGTAGAACCATAACTTTATAAACGATTTTAATTAAATTCAACTTTTTGACTTTTTGTAGGGGTGGAAAAAGTTAATGAATTTAAATGGCTCTCATTATTTTTAATTTTATTTTATTTTTTGATGCTCACGAAAATTCCAACGATGAATAATCTAAATATTTTGAAATACATTTTAGTGGCTTTAATCGTGGATTAAAAAAATTGGGAAGAAATGGGACACCCTCAAGAGACAGCTGGACGCCAGAAGGCGGCAAGTTTGGTCGACTTAGTTGGTGTAGGATGTCACTCATCTTGGAAGCCCCGCCTCTATTTAATTTATCTTGCTCAATTTAATTAATTTCCAGAGCATTCACGGACGGACAAACTCAACTAAAATGTTGAGACAGTGAGTTGGCCATTTTCATTTTTTTAACTTTTATTTTAAATATTCTAATCTTTTTATTTTTTTCATACAGACAAAATTTAAACCCTTTTCAATTTGAGGCCCCTCAAAATTTTAATTCGTCGGCTGATTTTGGGTATTTTTGTTTCGTGAATATTCATAATTTATATTTAATCTAATTCTATTACAGTTTGCAAATTATTTAAATTAATTTGAAGTCATTCGTTTAAATATTTAAAAATTAATTTTTGAGCCAATTTTGAGGAAAGGGGGGAGGGGATGTCATCAAATGTCAAGAAAAATTGATGACCCAAATTGTTATGCAATTTTTTTGAATGTTTGCAAATTGACAAAAAATAAAAAATTTGCAATTTTTGAGACATGGCCAAAAAAAAAGTTAAATAGTTTACAAAGTTGTTAACAATTTCTTTGAACTCGAATTGACGACAATACACAATGGTTCATTTTTTAACTACACAGACAATTAAATTTAATAGACTTTCAAAGTCAAATAGACTCTCCCAATATACGTGGCTCCATTAAAAATTATTTAGAAGCTGTTTAACTTTAATTTTTCAAAATATTTTTCCAACCATGTCACTTTATTTAAAAAGAATAAAATTTTTGAAATTAAAATTTAATTTAATAGTGAAAATAAATTCTGGACGAGGGAGATGACGGAAGGTACAAATTTTGGAGGGAATTTTGAAGTGCCCCAAACGGAGCCTCCCCCACAAGCTCAAAATTTTGGGCCGTACGAATTTTTTGATGAATCCACGGGACTTTTACAAGGAACGCTGGGCCCGTCGGCTCGTGGTAGGGGTCGTGGCAGTTTCCGGTAAATTAAATAAAATTGACCTTTGACCTATATTCAATTAATCTAATTTGAATTTATCTTCACAGTGGAGGAGGTGACCGTAAAGAAGAGCCAGGTCATGTGTACAGGTACAGGACGCGGCAATTTTGAAAATTAATTTTTAAAAATTAATTTTCAAAATCAATTCACAAAGCGTACCATTTTAGCCCTGGGGTCTCAATTAAATTAGGAGCATTTTAATTCTTTGAATGACCCATGACAGGTCAAATGAAAAGAATGAGTGACCCTAATTTATTTGTGGATGACCCATGACCCAGGGTTATACAACTGCCTCTCTTAGAATGCCGATGCACTGACCCTGTCAAATTAAATTTCAGTGGTCTCCTGTTAGAGGAAGCGCAGCCGTTAGGAACAAAAAAATTACATTTTTAAACACAATTAAAGAGGTCAAGGGTCAACAATTTAAAAAATAAATTTTTTGTTGTCATGGCCAATCTTGACATTGCAATTATTTGTGTACTGCAATTAAATTAAAATTTCAAAAAATTATTTTCTACCGAACTCATACTCAGATACTCACAGGCCATTTGAGTCGCAGAAAGGAAAAAATTCTTTCCAAAATTCTTTTTAAATTTTTTGATGGTCAATTCAAAAAAAAGCGGCGCTGCGCTTGGAATAGTCAAAAAAAATAGCGGAGAGATTTAAATTTTAATTGTGGTGGGGTGCATTGGGATTCATAGGCAGTAGTGTGACCCGGGTGGGCATAGTCAAGGGGTGGATCAATTCACCGAATTAATCTTCAGAGAACGAGGTCGTGGCCGCCCTGATGGACCACCCCGAAATTATTCAACACAGTCCTCAATGGTACCTACAAAATATACATTTAATTAATTCACAATCCATTTTTAATTACAATTTATTCATTCAGCCCGACGACATAATTATTTATGGAGAAGCCCTCAGTCCCTGTGGAAAAACGTATTACTACCATAAAAAAACGAGGGAGGTCACTTGGATTCGACCCCAAGGCCCCAACATTAAAATAGTTCGCCATGTATGTTCTCCATTAAATTTAATTAATTTCAGTTTAATTTAAATTACAATTGTAATTATTGTAGTGGTCCCTCAACCTAGCTCCTGGAAATTTACCGCCACAAGCCCAACCCAATTTATTACCTCCAATTAATTTAAGTGTCCCACCCCCAAATTTAGCCCCTGGAGGGGTCACCCCACAATTGGTCAATCAGAATGTACCCTTCATACCCCCAGAAATATTTCAACAGCAACCCGCAATGCAAACTCCCGCTGCGACAGTCAACCCTTTTGGGGCGGCCGCCGCTGCTAGTCAAGTAAATCCAATGATGAACTATCCCCAATCCTATGCCTTTATGCCCCAATGGGGCTACTATCAAATGGACCCCAGTCAACTACCCACACCCACACCCTCTCAGTCCACCAATCCCTATGATTGGACCGCCCACATGTCACCTGAGGGCAAAACTTATTATTTTAATTCAGAGACTCATGAGTCTGTTTGGGATAAACCCGCCATTCTTGTTGAATTTGAAGGTAATTTATTTTTTTCAATTATTTTCAATTCCCGCCAATTTAATTTAATTATTTTTATATTTTTAATTTATTTTAAATTTGAATTTATGTTTATTTAGCCCGCAAAAAATTATTGGAGGAGTCAAGTTCGGCGCAGGTGAAACAAACGAATTTGCCGGCAGCCCCCAAGGCCAAAGTTGAAAAGAAAACCCCCTTGGCGCAAGTTACGACTAAAGTGGTAAATAATTATTTAAAATTAAAAGTGGGGCGGGATTTTTAAAATTGTAATTAATTATTTATAGGAAAAGAAGGGAGGAGTTATAAAATGTCGACCAATCTCATCGACAGCGGTGCCAGGGACGTCGTGGTTCGTGGTGTGGACGGGAGACAAAAAAGTGTTTTTTCATCATCGAACAAATAAAATGTCCGTGTGGGAAAAACCGCCAGAACTTTTGGGGCGGTTTGACGTCGATGAAATGATTAAAGTTTGTCCTGTGGACAATAAACATTTGGCCAAAGTTAAAAAAGTGGAGGCTACAAGTACTACAGATAATAGAATTAAAGCTAAGTGAGAGAGTTAATTAATTTTAATTAATTTAACTACTTTCGTTATCATTTTATTCTTGTTTTTTTAATTTGAGGCAGCGGGGCAGGATTTAGTTTTATATTTAATTTTGGACTTGTCAATTTAAAGACAATTTATTTGTTTTTTTGTTTAATTTATGTTAAATGAGTTTAAAAGTTAATAAATATTCCTGTAATTTAATTGTAATTAAATATAAATTAATTTGTCATTTAAATAAAAGTCAACGCACAAGCCACAAACTCTATAAAATAAAATTCCTTTTTTTACTGACCCACAATTCCATTGAAAACCTTCCACATGCTTCAGAAGGGGAACTACGCACTTGTAGTATGTAGTATACGCACAAAATGCGTCTCTGTGCGTGCACGCAAATGCCCATTGAAGATTCGAGAAGGGGAAACCCTCACCCTCGCAACTTACCTGCCTCACTCCTCACTCTCTTTTTGTATGAGCTCGTGCCAAGTGCCCACACACACTTCTGAAATTATTCCTAAAATCAACAAAATTCAACAAAATCGAAAAAGTTCAACGTGACAATGGGGTCCATCATCGAAAATAAAAATAGTGACAAAAATATTTCTTGGTTTGAGAAAAATGTAAAGTTTCACCACACCAAAACTTCTTCTGTTGACAATCCAAATTTAAAATCCCCCGCCAAAAAAGATGGGACTCCCCCCTTAAATTCAGTACGGTTTGTGAATCATAGTAAGTGGAAAAATAAATTAAATTAAATTAAAATAATTAAACTTAAATTGGGAAATTGTAGGGACTGTGGATGTAGAGACATTTGACAGCAAACAAGAAAAAATAATTCGAATTGACGTGCACAAGACCCTCCTCTACAGAGCCAATAATTCAAATGCCCCGCCCCACAAAAAACGATTGCAGCGTCAAACCCCCCTAAAAGTTCAAAGAAGCCCCCAGCGTGCCCCTCTCACCCTCCGAAATGTCCTTCTGGACCGGACCCTGAACGTAGAGAATTTGGCTATCGGCGAATTCCAGGAAATCCACTTGGAGCCAACAGACCCTTTGTTCCTTCCCGCCCTCAAAACATTTTCATGGCACGCCGAATCCAACAATACAAACTACAGTGACATTGACAGCAGTGAAGATGAAGATGACGCCACTTCCTGTACTTGCCTTGGTCTCAAGCATCATCATCAACAACAGGAAGAATTTGACCAAAAGAAACGCCAGGCAGCCTATCAAGTTTTGAAGGCGGCACCAAATCTTGAATTAATTAAAGACTTTCATTTTGACACAGACTACCAAGTGGTCCTCGCTGCGGAGAAAGTTCAATGTGTTCAAAATTTGACCTTGTGGGACACGGTCAATGTAGACCATCTCCTGGAATTTTTGGGAGCTCGACCTCAGGTCAAAGTTCTCCAACTTTTGACTCATTGGACAGACGACAAAGACTTGGAGCTTCATCCAGAGGAACATGAAAGGTTGGCTTTGGCCATCAAACTTTTATTTATTTTGTCATGTGACACAGTCGGGGTCCTTGACCTCTCCCAAATTTGTTCGTCTGTTGACATTCAAATTCCCCACAAGCTCCCAAAATTACATCAATTATCTATTGGCCCTTCAAGGGGTCATCATTCCCAACCGGGGCGAGTGTTGCCTCGGTTGATTCGATTGGACAAAATATTTTTCAATTTGTGCGTCCTCGACTGCTCTCGTTTGCAATGTGACGTGGATGACAATTGGGTCAAATATTTCCCCCGGGAAGAGTCCCATCATGGCAGTTTTGAGGCGGTGAAAGTTCTCGTCATTTCGGATAATTGTACCCAATTTTGGATGAATCAGCTCAAAGACTTGTGCCCCAATTTCACCAAATTAGTTCTTCAAACTACCTACAGTGGCGGTGGGGATCATTGCAATTTCATGTTGCGAAAAATATTTCAAAATTGGCACCATCTCGACTACCTTGAATTGAGACTCGATGACTTTCCCGCCACTGATGACCTCAAATGTTCCCTCGACTCTGCCATCTCCGGATTCACAGAAGAAACATGCCGCAAGTTGAGGCGGGCCATTGGAAATGGTGGCGGGGGCGATAAGGCGGGGGATGAGTACATGGGATGCATTGAAAAGTCGCTGGAGCCTATACGCTGCTCCATAGCCAAAATGAAAAGTAAGTGCAAATTTTTAGCGGGCATTTCAAATATTTAATTAAATTATTTTTGAACAGAACTAAAAGGAGTTGACATCATTTTTGAGCATGATTGCCTCGGGAAATTGACCGGAAGACTTCCCGCGATATTTGATGACGAGGCGGGTGACCTCCCGCCTCTTTTGACGGCCATTAGCTGTCGCTACGGGTTTAGTCTCTTGGCTGGCCTCAAGGTGGCCCTCATATTTGACCATGATTGTCCGTGGGGGAAAGGTAAAAAAATAATTTTTAGTAATCACAAACATTTTAATTAAAATGATTAATTTGTAGAAATAAAACGCGACCTGGGGTCAATGGCCTGTGACTTTATCAGTTTAAGACACAAAAGAGATAATAATTGTAATCTTGAGAATCATCATCACCAACACGAATCTCAAGAGGAAGGTCAAATTGAGGGTGGCAATGGCATCAAACTTTACTGCTACCCTTAATTTAACTACAAATCTACAAATCACCCGGATTTTTATCCCATTTTATATGAACATGGAGGATTTTTTACCGGGAAATTAAGATTTACAAATTTTAATCTTGCATTATAATTTATTTATCTTGTACAAACTCATTTAGTATTCAAATTATTTTCCAACCAAAATAATTTAGACTTTATAAGGCTCAATTAATTTGTCAATTAATTAAATATTAAAATAAATTAACATTTTAAAATAAAGAAAACTTTTCTAAAATTTGTCAGTCATTGTTTACAAGTCATTGGGCACACAATCATAACTGGGTCCTTCAAAGTGACCTGCGTCACAAGTGCAATGACCTGGAAGTCTAGGATGATTCTGCTTGCAGGAGGCGTTGCGAATGCATTCAGCCTCCCTCAGCCCATAACATTTGGCTCCAACCAATCCCAAGCATTTCCCCTCCCTCTCACTGAATTGGGCAAAATGGCTGCACCGACAGTGGCCATCCAGACAGACCAATGAGGCCACGCCATTGCACTCACTGCTTGCATTGCATGACCCCCCATGAATGACCTTACAGTCCCCTTCCACATTCTCCATGAACCCCTCAGCACAAACGCAATGACTTGGACCGTCTTCTTTTATAGGCTCACAGGTGGCGCCCTCTATACAATTCAATGAGGAAGGAGTACACGGCTCGCCAACTCGACTCAAACATTGGCGCTTCTTGGAGTCGTACAATTGGTCCGCGTACTTGCAAGAGCATCGCTTGTCTTTACAAACAAGCTCCGGGACACAATTGTCACTCGATTCGCATGGGTGCGAGTAGAGGGAACGGCAGTGACCGGAGGTCATTATCTTGGACCCTGGTGGACACTTGCAGCTGTTTCTGCATAAATTAAATTACATGAAATTTAATTGTTGGCGCTCAAATCAGTTTGATAAATTTATTTTTAGAGAAATTAAAGTTACCCTGCTGAACAGATGGCGCTGTCAGTGCAAAGATTGTTGACACAAGGGAATCCAGCTTTGCCAACACATTGCTCTGAATTGTTGACAGTTTTGTACAGAGACCGACTGAGGTCACAACGACATCTCCCTTTGAGACAAACCAAAGCTGACCCCGGATAAATTTGACATTCAGTATTCTCAGAGCAAAGATCATTGTGCTTTGAGATTTGATAACAAAGTCCATTCACCGCCTTGTAATTCTCCGCGCAAACGCATCTTCCTTCAGTCGAACAATAGGAATTTGTCACGCAATCCGGCTTAACTTTTTTAGCGGGTCGTCCAAGTCGGGCTGTCTGTTGTCGGTGATTGAAGGATTCGGTCCAATGTCGGATTGTCCAATAATAACAAATTTCTCCCGCCTTGGAAACGCATTTACCCCGTTCCGGGTCAAATAGCATTGTGGAAGGTCGAGCACAGCCACAATGGCCAGAGAAGCAATGGAGCTCAGCGGATCGGTCGCAGTCGGAAGTGAAATAGCAGGGCTCGCCATAAGAGGCAGAGGAGGATACCCGGGTGAGGGTTAAGGTGAAGCTCAAGAAGATGAGAATGAGAGTAAATTCTTTCATTTTTAAATGGACAAATTGTGTTTAGCTGTCTATTGAGTGCTCTCAAATTAAGGAATGATGGAGATGGGGAGTGGAACGTCGTAATTTAATTGGAGATTAAATTAAAAGTAAATATCAATAAAGATTATTACGACTCATGGAATCTTCCAGGACCCACACAGAATGTTCCCCACTTTTTTTAACCTTAAAAACATGTCAACAAATGACAAATCTCATAAATTCGTCGTAGAAAAGTTAAATTAATTATTATTAAACATTAGACTAAATCATGAGAAAATGCATGAGAATTTAATTTTAATTAAATATAAATTAAATATTGTTGCACATCCATATTCGTCACATTCTTTCCCATACGGAACTTTTTGGATACATTAAAGGATCAAAGTGAATTAAAAATTAATCATAATTAAAAATAACATGAATAAAAAACGAGGAAATTAAAGTTGAAAATTGTGCAAGAGTAGAATAATTTTATGAGTCATTTTTGTTTATTTGACAACAAAATTCCATTTTTAACTTTGCCCTTGAACCTTCCCCAAATTATATGACGACATTTTGTCCTGGTTTTTAATGAGGATAAAAAATTATAATTTTATCCTCCATATTTCTTAAAATAATTTCAAATAAATATTTATTTTAATTCACAACTTCAAGTCATTTGCCATACGTTTTATTTTGCATCTCTCAATTTAAAAAATTAAAATGGCGGAGAGTCAAGGGTCAAATATGGTATGCTGTCCCGCCACCACTTGGGCACAAGTTGTGGCCATTATTCAAATTGTAAGGTTTAATAAAGTTATTGTAATTTAATTGAGATAGAAAGGAATTAAATATTAAAATGTGTTGACAGATTTTGAATTGTATTGGGCTAATTATTTTAATTATGGCGCTCGCTCAACTTGCCTCCGCTATGAATAGTCGGGAATTGTCTGAGTTCGAGATGAGAGCCATTAGAATTGCCCTGGCTGTCGTCATCTTTGCCATCCTTTTTTCTCTTTTGGGTCTCTTCATGGGAGTCCTTCTTTTCGTTGGGGTCGCCAAGGTCAGATTCCCCAATAATTTTCATTCTAATTATTTTTTAATTGGAATGTTCAATTTAAATAGAAAAGAGCGGGTTTTTTAACTGGTTGGATGGTGTACTCCGTTATTTACTCCATCCTGACCATCGTCATTGTCATTTTCAAAGGGCACTTAAGTTTAATTCCGACTGTTATTTTCTTCCTTGCTGGCATTTACATTGTGAGCATGGCCAAGGATCAGATTTTGGAAGGGGGTTGTGGTCCTACCGGAACGGGAGGGAAAGTTTTGAGCCCGCCTCCTCAGGCTCACAATGTGGCCTGACAATGAGTGGAGCTAATAGATCCAGAATTTGTCAAAACTTCAACAATTTAATTTAAAAAATATTTTATCAATTAATTTCCAATTAAAAAATAATTATTAATTCTCTTGACTTAAATGGCCAATAAATTTGATTAACATTATTATTATCCTGTTTTTTTATAACAAATACAATTATTATTTGTTGGGGGAAGTTGTCCCAAAATTGATGCGCATTTGACTTTGACATTCAATGGAACGGATTTTCACCTTGATGACGTCATTTCCATTGTTGATCACTAATTAGGGATCCACGTGACATGTCACGGGATATGGACCAGAGTCCGCCCTTTCCTCGTTTTGAAATTCATGCACAAAATGTAGTTGTTGTTATCGGGGACACGTGTTCCGTTCCGTAAATTGAAATTAATTTATTGAGAGTAGACACAAGTTGCTAAAAATAAAGTTTTGACATTAAATAATTTAAATAAATCTGTAGTCTTTAATATTGAGAATTTTGTTAATTTTTAATTAAATCACAAAAATTTTGTGACAAAATTAATCCTGATCGTTCATTAGAATGAGGATAATTTATTTTGGAGTAAAATGGACATGAAGCCCAAATGTCATTTCTTTGGGAACACTACACGTTCTATGTGCTTGACAATTAATTGAGATTAGAATGCATACTTAAATTAAGTCTGTGTCAGAATAACAACTTCCGCCGGAAGCGGTTCATTTTCAGCGGAAGTCTTCCAGTGATTACATGACATCTCAGTCTCAGTCCCTCCTCAGTTTTTTGCACACAAAGAAATCAAATCAAGTGGATTATTGAGAATGAAGATGAATGCATATTTAATTGTAATTAAAAAAATGACGTCTCGAGGAAACTGGACTTTATTTGTCTCAAATTATCTCAATGGTCGTTTCCTATACAAAAACCAAAACACAATTAATTCAGAATTTCACACATTCAAACAAATTCAATTTTTAGTTGTCCACCCAAAATTCCAAAGAATTGTCAAAAATTAAACGACAGCATTAAAAAAACATTTAAAAACATTACTAATTTTATTTAAATTATTTAACAGTCTTTAAATTCTTGCCTCTGACAAGTTGTAAAATTAAAATGCCCAGAAATCAACCTCCTCAGCTTTTATGTTATCCCGCCACCCCGTGGGCTAAAGGGCTAGCCACTTTTCATATTGTAAGGTTTAATTTTATATTTAAATAGAAAAAATTGGAATTAACTATTTAAATATTTGTAAAACTCTGCATGCTGTCTTCATAATTATTTTAATTAGGATGACGACCCAATCGGACCCCTTGATTGACCAACTTGCTCAACAAGTTCTTGCGGATAATCCCCTGGTGTCCGAGTCTGAAACTAAAGCGGCTAAGGATACCGCTCAGATGATTCTTCTGTGTGCAGTCTTCCTTGGAAGCATCTTTAGTCTTGTGGGGGTCCTCATGGGAGCTCTTCTTTTTGTTGGGGTCACCCAGGTCAAATTAACAATTGTTTTCATTTTGATTATGATTAATTAATTAATTAAAATTTTTTGATTTATGGCTTAAATAGAAAAAAGCGGGTTTTTTAATTCCATGGATGGTGTACGCCATTATTTACGCCAGCATGGGCATGCTCGGTTTCATTTTTAGTGGACAATTTTGGTTAATCCTTCTAATTATTTTTCTCCTTGCTGGCGTTCGGATTGTGCACTTGGCCAGGACCTAAATTTTGGGTTGTTTTAAAGTCAAATTTTGTTTTGATTGTCCCTCTCAGCCTCACTCTCTTGTCTAATGCCCTTAAGGGACGGGAGCAGGTGGGTCTACAATTTAGCAAGAAATCTAAAATTTGAGAATCATTTATGGACTTGTTTACTCATATCTTTGTATTTTTATTGTTGTCACTTAATTGACCATTAAAATTAATTGTGTTCCACTTGACATGATGAGTGTCTCCTTTTGAATATTTGGAATAATTAGTTTGGCAGAAAACCCAAAATTAAAAAATATTTACAATTCAACGAGACGGAGTTCCACCTGGATGATATCATTCCCATTGTTGTTTACTAATTAGACCCACGTGACATGTCACGGGACATTGAACAGCGTCATTTCTTGTACCCATCCAAAATTAATTTCTTGTTGTGCTGACATGCAATTGCGTGCTCCATTACAATTAATTTTAAATACAAATTCAACGCAAATTAAATCTCTGTAAAGTTGTGCCCTTCCGCCAATCCCATGAGCTTTCATTTTCTCTTCCAGTTTTGCACAAAGTGGACGCTTGTACTGTTTTTGACAAAGAAATAGAAATCAATTATTTTAATATTGAATACAATTTTTAGAAATGGCAAACTCCTTGGAAATATTTTGCACCATTTTCTCCATTTCCCTGGCTTTATTCTCCACCGGACGGGGTCAAAGTGAAGGTCAAATGGTCAACTCGACCATTTTTGTGGAGGCTCGGGGTGGATTTCTTTATTTCGCTTATGGCAGCAATC